>CM059451.1:10016083-10148583 GCA_030390025.1 Squalus acanthias | reverse complement strand
TCTCATCCGAGAGACGGCACCTCCGACAGTGCAGCACTCCCTCAGCACTGCACTGGAGTGTCAGCCTAGATTTTTGTGCTCAAGTCTCTGGAGTGGGACTTGAACCCATGTCCTTGTGACGCAAGAGGCGAGAGGGCTACCCACTGAGCCACGGCTGAGAGCTCAAGCGTGCCGGCGGGCTCCCTCGCCAGGGGTCTGTGGGTGGGGGTGGCAAGGTCTGTGGAAGCCGCGGAAGAGAGGCGGCAGCGTTAATGGCCACCTTGGCCAGGCCCAGGAGCAGTCCCACGAAGGAGGCCCTCCGACTTGCCCGCTTCACTCTGCACTGGCTGGCCAAAGATCCGGAGCGTGGAAGAGGGGCTGCAACCTCTCACACTCCACATATATACGAAACATGGACTACTCCAGGCCGCAGAAATTGCAGGCAGCCTGGGAGTCCGTGAATCTGTTTAAAAACCTATTGCACGGGACTGCGCCATGCAACACTCGTCACGCCAGATCCGCCACGGAATGGGGAGGACTCCCGCGTAGAAAGCCTTCCATTAGGGACCCCCGCCTCCACGGCGTGTCTGGACGGCAGGCGAGGGCGATGGAGTGGACAGGAAAGCCCGCCGCGCAGTGTGGAAAGGCACGGAGGGGATTTCCGAGAGACGGCTCAAGTTGTGAGGCGCCGGCTCCCGAGGGAGGTTTCGGGGCCTCGCGCCAACGAGAGATGGCCCCCGAACGGGGGTCAGCTCGGACGGGACCGCGCCACGTGCTCGAGCCTCCTCGACACACCCCGAGTGGAGTCAGGGATTGAGTGCCTCTTTTAGCGCCTCGATGGCTTTGGCCGCGAGCCGGACGCCGTGCCCGGACATGCGCCGCGCCAGCGCCTCTGGCAGCATCCAGCCCGCTCCCCCGCCATCAGAACGACCCTGGCTCGGGTCACCCTTGCCAGCCAGGACCCTGCCCTCCGCCAGCCACCTGAACCCGAGCGTGGAGGTGTAGATTCCTGAGCAGCGGCTCCCGGAAGATAGCCGCCACCCTTGACGGGGGAGCATTCCCGCTGGAGGCGACCATATCCCAGAACCTGATCAGATCCTGGTTAAAAGACAGGCAGCTCCTGCAAGGGCGCACGGACACCTTCAGGGTTAACAAACAGGAGCTGCGTGTTGAAGTGCAGGCTGTGCAGCTGGCGAAGGAATACGATGCCAGCCCGCACACCATCTAGGAGGATCTTTGACATACAGGTATCTCTGCAGGGTCTGAAGGCGGAAAGTGGCAGCCTGGGTGTGAATGCACACCAGCACCTGACCGCCCTCCCTAAGCGGGAGACTCAGAACCGCGGCAGAGACCCAGTGCTTCCTTTTGTCCCATAAGAAGTCGATGAGCTTCCTCTTCGTCTTGCCGACAAACTCAGGGGGGAGGGATCAAAGTGACCAACTGCGACTGAAGCCGGTCTTCAGCTCCAAACCCACCTGAGGCTCTCGACCTGTCCATCACGCAGGCGGCCGCTCCTCTGGTATACGTTGCAACCATTTGTCAAAGGTTACATTTTGCAACAGGCTGCCTGTAATGACGGGAGTTGGGCAGCTGAAGTCGATTAAACAAAAGGAGGCCTTTTCCCCTTCTTGTCCAAACAGCTTTGGGCCGTGGATAAAACCCCCAAATAAGTCAGTCTTGTGACTGAAGGCGTCGTTCAAAGATTGTGTAAGAAGTCTGACAAAAATCTAATTTTTTCTTTGCAACTCTGTTCCTCAAACGGCAATTGATGCTGAGTCAATTGTTAATTTTAAATCTGAGGTTGATAGATTTTGGCTTAATAAAGGTATTAAGGGATATGGGGCAAAGGTGGGTATATGGAGTTAGGTCGCAGATCGGCCATGATCTCATTGAATGGCGGAACGGGCTTAGAACATAAGAAATAGGAGCAGGAGTTGGCCATTCAGGCCCTTCGAGCCTGCTCCGCCATTCAATAAGATCATGGCTGATCTTCTACCTCAACTCCACTTTCCTGCACTATCCCCATATCCCTTGATTCCCTTAATATCCAAAAATCTATCGATCTCTGTCTTGAATATACTCAACGACTGAGCATCCACAGGGGTAGAGAATTCCAAAGATTCACCACCCTCTGAGTGAAGAAATTTCTCCTCATCTCAGTCCTAAATGGCCGACCCTTTATTCTGAGACTGTGACCCCTGGCTCTAGACTCTCCAGCCAGGGGAAACAACCTCCCTGCATCTACCCTGTCAAGCCGTGTAAGAATTGTGTATGCCAATGAGATCGCCTCTCATTCTTCTAAACTCTAGAGAATATAGGTCTAGTCCACTCAATCTCTCCTCATAGGACAATCCCCCCATCCCAGGAATCAGTCTGGTGAACCTTCGTTGCACTCCCTCTATGGCAAGTATATCCTTCCTTAGTAAGGAGACCAAAACTGTACACAATACTCCGGGTGTGGTCTCACCAAGGCCCTATATAATTGCAGTAAGACGTCTTTACTCTTATACCCAAATCCTCTTGTAATAAAGGCCAACATACCATTTGCTGTCCTAATTGTTTGCTGTATCTGCATATTAACTTTCAGTGATTTGTGTACACGGACACCCAGGTCCCTCTCTTCACCAACATTTCCCAATCTCTCACCATTTAAAAAATACACTGCTTTTCTATTTTTCCTACCAAAGTGGATAACGTCACATTTCTCCACATTATATTCCATTTGCCATGTTCTTGCCCACTCGCTTAACCTGCCTATATCCCCTTGCAGCCTCTTTGCATCCTCCTCATAACTTACATTCCCACCTAGCTTGAGGGGCTAAACGGCCTCCTCCTGTTCCTATGTTCCTATTAATGAGAGAAAGGCAGCATTTTGTCTCAGTATAACTTTAAAGGCTAGGGTCATTTTTCTGTGGATAAGCATGACCGCAGGGGCAGTTCCCAAGCCGACTCGACACGGATCAAAGAATCAGGCCTATCACAGACCTTCCCTTTTGTTCTTTCATCCCCTCGCTCATTTCCCAGCCCCGACACTTGCTTAAAAATCTGTTCCATTCCCTGCTTTTTTCCAGTTCTGACGAAGGGTCATCGACCTGAAACGTTAACTCTGTTTCTCTCTTCACAGATGCTGCCTGGCCTGCTGAGTATCTCCAGCATTTTCTGTTTTTATTTCAGATTTCCAGCATCTGCAGTATTTTCTTTTTGAATCAGGCCTAGGCTGGGGTAGTGGGTTTGATCATCAGCTACGTCTGAGACCTTTGAGATGGGACAGGGTCATTGATTGGCTGCAGGCCTCGTTGACGGGTATATTGATGGCCAGGGGGTCCCCTAAGTTGGGATCATGAGGGGCTTCATTGTGAGCAGTCTGCAGTGAGTTTCAGTTCTGCAGTCAGCCACCAGAGGGCTGTGTGTTTAAGATTTGTACCAGGCAGTGGAAGAGTTGAAATAACAACAGAAAATGCTGGAAAAACTCAGCAGGCCAGACAACATCCGTGGAGAGAGAAAGAGAGTTAACGTTTCAGGTCGATGACCTTTCGTCAGAACTGGAAAGAGCTGGAAATCAAATAGATTTAAGGCCAGGATAAAGCTGGGAAAAGGGGGAGGGGATAAAGGAACAAAAGGGGAGATTAAGAGACATTAAGAGATATGCAAGGCAAGAGGTGGTGTTAATGTGACAGGTTAAGGCTGAAAGAAGTGTGAAATCCACTGGCAGAATGAAGGACAGCTGCCAGCTTCTAGGAGGAAAAAAAAGGTGGGGGGGGGGCCAAATAAAAGGGTGGATGAAAAAATAAAATATAAATGTGAAGGGAAACTGAAAGCAGTGAAGATGAACAAGGTTGAAGAGCCAAACGGAAATCCCGTCGAAGAGAAGAGCAGAACTTCTTCAAGGTAGGCATTCCTAGAAGAGAGGTGGCAGTGAACCAAACACTAATACGATAGCAAAATACTGCGGATGCTGGAAATCCGAAATAACAACAGAAAACGCTGGAAAAACTCAGCAGGCCAGACTGTTGTTATTTCGGATTTCCAGCATCCGCAGTATTTTGCTATCGTGGAAGAGTTGAGTTGGATCTCAAATGGTAGCCTGTTCCCTGGTGTAGGAAATACGTCTCTGTCTTAGAATCCATTGCGGGGATTTTAACTCACTCTGACTTGTGGTACGAGACTTAAGATCAAAGTGATGTATTACCATTCTTATTCAGCCCCGCTGTTATTTTAAAAATGGGCGGCTGAGACTCTCTCCTGACTCATATGAGGGAATTATACAGAATTTACAGCACAGAAATAGGCCATTCGGCCCAACTGGTCTATGCCGGTGTTTATGCTCCACACGAGCCTCCTCCCACCCTACTTCATCTCACTCGATCAGTATATCCTTCTATTCCTTTCTCCCTCATGTACTTATCCAGCTTCCCCTTAAATGCATCTCTGCTATTCACCTCAACCACTCTATGTCTACTTGTGGGGTACGGTGGCTTAGTGGTTATGGTTACTAGACTAGTAATCCATGTAGCGTCCTGTGATTAATAATCTGAAACATGAGTTCAAATCTCACCTCGGCAACTGGGGAATTTAAATTCAATTAAATACATCTTAAATAAAAAGCTCGTATCAGTAATGGTGACCATGAAACAATGAGATTGTCATAGAAACCCATCTGGTTCACTAACGTCCTTTAGGGAAGGAAATCTGCCGCCCTTACCCGGTCTGGCCTATATGTGACTGCTGACCCACAGCAATGTGGTTGACTCTTAACTGCCCCTCTGAAATGGCCCAGCAAGCCACTCAGTTGTAGAAAGTGGCTCATCACCACCTTCTCAAGGGCAATTAGGGATGGGCAATACACCATAAAATGATTACAGTAGGGAAGAAGGCCATTCGGCCCGTCAAGCCTACGCTGGCTCCCTGCAAGAGCACCTCAGCTAGTCCCTTTCCCCGTAGCCCTGCAAATGTTTTTCTTTCAGGTACTTATCCAACTCCCTTTTGAAAGTCGTGATTGAGTCTACCTCCCTTTCAGGCAGTGCTAACTGCCACTCGCTGCGTAAAAAAGTTTTTCCTCATGTCGCCTTTGGTTCTTTCGACAATCACCTTAAATCTGTCTCCTCTGGTTCTCGACCCTTCCGCCAATGGGAACAGTTTCTCTCGATCTACTCTGTCCAGACCCCTCATGATTTTGAACACCTCTATCAAATCTCCTCTCAATCTTCTCTGCTCTAAGGAGAACAACCCCAGCTTCTCCAGTCTATCCACGTAACGGAAGTCCCTCATCCCTAGAATCATTCTCGTCAATCTTTTCTGCACCCTCTCTAAGGCCTTCACATCCTTCCTAAAGTGCGGTGCCCAGAATTGGACACAATACTCCAGTTGAGGCCGAACCAGTGTTTTATACAGGTTCATCATAATTTCCACGCTTTTGTACTCTATACCTCTATCATGCTGGCTTTGCCAGTGACGCCCAGATCCTGTGCATAAATTTTAAAAAATGCGGTGGTGAGTTCCACATTCTCACCACTCTCTGAGCAAAGAGGTTTCTCCTGAATTCCCTACTGGATTTATTAGCTTTTTTACATGCTGAATAATATGTCAAGAAAGATCGATTTGTCCTCAACTGAGATTTTATTCATTCCCCTGCTGTCCTGTTTAACCTCTCATCTCATTTCCACTGAAGTTGGCTCTTTTGAAGATCTTTATCCAAGGAATTAGTCTGGGATATTGGGTTTATCCCAGATCATGCCACATTTAATCCTCTTCTGATCCACGATTGCTGCTACTTTCTTCCCCAGTACACTATCAGGGTCACTTGGCGGGCTCAGATGTGCGTTATCTCTCCTGTTATCCCTAATGCACTGAGTCAAGAAGTAGTCATGCATTGTGTTCATTAGCTCAGGGTGGGAATTCCCACTTCATGTTGAGTTGGAACATAGGAACAGGAGGAGGCCATTCAGCCCCTCGAGCCTGTTCCGCCATTCAATGAGATCATGGCTGATCTGCGACCTAACTCCATACACCCGCCTTTGCCCCCATATCCCTTAATACCTTTGGTTAACAAAAATCTACCAATCTCAGATTTAAAATTAACAAATTGATCTAGCATCAATTGCCATTTGCGGAAGAGAGTTCCAAACTTCTACCACCCTTTGTGTGTAGAAGTATTTCCTACCTTCACTCCTGAAAGGCCTGGCACTGATTTTTAGACTTTGCCCCCTCGTCCTAGACTCCCCAGCCAGCGGAAATAGTTTCTCTCTATCTACCCTATCTGTTCCCCTTACTATGTTGAAAACTTTGATCAAATCCCCCCCTAACCTTATAAATTCCAGGGAATACAACCCTAGTTTGTGTAATCTCTCCTCGTAACTTAACCCTTGGTTTAAGTTCCCCGTTCTGTGACCTTTCGCTTGTTATTATTTAGGATGTTGGCAACACTGAGAAGGCAGCAATTATTGCCTTAGATGCAATAATCACGAGTAGGCCCAACTGGGTTGGCGAGGCTGGTGCCCTTCTCCAAAGGACATTAGAGAACTGGCTGTGTTTTCACCACAATCTGGGAGCTTCCCAGGTCATTTTCCGGTGCTAGGCTCAAATTGCCAGATGTATTGAATTCTATGGGATGGAGTGGCAGATCCAGGTTGTGGACTTAGGGCAACACGGTGGCATAGTGGTTAGCACTGGTGCCTCACAGCGCCAGAGACCCGGGTTCGAATCTGACCTCGGGTGACTGTCTGTGTGGAGTTTGCACATTCTCCCCGTGTCTGCGTGGGTTTCCTCCGGGTGCTCCGGTTTCCTCCCACAGTCCAAAAATGTGTGGGTTAGGTTGATTTGGCTATGATAAATTGACCCTTAGTGTTAGGGGGGATTAAATATGTGGGGTTATGGGGATAGGATGGGATATGTTAGGGGGAATTAAATACGTGGGGTTACAGGGGTAGGGTGGGATATGTGTACTGTGGGGATTAAAGCAGGGACAGGGTACTGGATTTGGATGATCAGCCATGATCGTATTGAATGGCGGAGCAGGCTCGACGGGCCGAATGGCCTACTCCTGCTCCTAGATTCTATGTTTCTATGAGATGATGGAGTGACAGACCCGAGTTGCAGGCTGGGATTGAAAAAAGAAAAAAAAAAGACTTGCATTCACAGCCAATGAAGTACGTTTTGAAGTGTAGTCACTGTTGTTATGTAGGAAACGCGGCAGCCAATTTGCGCACAGCAAGCTCCCACAAACAGCAATGTGATAATGACCAGATAATCTGTTTTAGTGATGTTGGTTGAGGGATAAATGTTGGCCAGGACACCGGGGATAACACCCCTGCCCTTCTTTGAAGTAGTGCCATGGGATCTTTTACGTCCACCTGAGAGAGCAGACGGGGCCTCGGTTTAACGTCTCATCCGAAAGACGGCACCTCCGACAGTGCAGCACTCCCTCAGCACTGCACTGGGAGGGTCAACCTAGATTTTTGTGCTCAAGTCTCATGGAGTGGTACAACATTCTGATTCAGAGGCACGGGTGCTACCCACTGAGCCACGGCTGATACCTGCAGTGATAGCCCCGGGATGTGGACTGGGGTGAGATGATGGGATGGAGTGACAGATCCAGGATTGTGGGCTGGGATGAGCTGATGGGATGGAGTGACAGATCCGGGATTGTGGGCTGGGATGAGCTGATGGGATGGAGTGACAGGTCCGGGATTGTGGGCTGGGATGAGCTGATGGGATGGAGTGACAGGTCCGGGATTGTGGGCTGGGATGTTAAGTCCTCTTTGCAATGAGGCTCCGCCTCTCACTGAAAGCAGAGAGACAGAGGGATTGGGATCAGCCACGAATGGGTAAGTCTGCACCAAATGTCCGAACAAATTCTGATTCCAGGTAATCCGTGCAGCCCTTGAAACACTCAGAGCCTCGCCTCCCTCCGCCCTTGCCGGGTTGCGGGGACATTTCATTGTCAATTTCAACTGAAATCGACGGATTAATGCCGTGAAATGCGTCGCGTTCATTTCAGAATCTCCAGCAGATTTCTGCCAAAATGAATCCTTGCACAAACCTAACAGTAGGGAAGCATGCAGGTTTCTTGCAGTCAATATTTATCTGCCGGTTGCTTTCTCTGCTGATGATTGTGGATCCGTTCCAGTGTGTATTTTGGCCTGCTGTATTATGATCATGTCGCTAAAACGAGCCTGAGCTAATCCATTCACCCTGGGATTGAATTAAATAGCAGTGGACAAGGGTCACAGATCGGTGGCACTAAACTTAGGACTGGGTGAATCTGGGAACCAAAAAAAACACAAGAGGGATGGGTTGGACTCAAAAGGTACCCAGGGACACAGGTGCTGAATGAAGCAGGACATATTTAAACGAGATTCATACAGAAAAAAGCCCCCCCCCATCTGCATTAATCCACCCCACGCCTGATAAACAAGGCACAGGCTGCATTGTGTTCGACATTCACTGATAGGACAATTGGCTTTAAGGACAGCCCGTTAAAAATGTAAGATTTTTTTTGAACAATGAAGGAAATCAGATTGTGATTTATTCAGGGGTGGACTGATTCTGTTCGAGAACCTGACTGCACCAAGTAAGTGTATGATAAAAACAGAAACTGCTGGAAATACTCAGCAGGCCAGGCAGGACCTGTGGAGAGAGAAACAGAGTCAACGCTTCAGGTCGATGACCTTTTGTCACTAAGTGTATGACTGAGCGAGCTCGCTGGGTGAGGGGAAAATGTAAATGTCCCAATGGGAGCCAAGATAGGGTATTCAGTCCGCTTTGTGTGTGTATGCGTTGTACGTATGTGTGGGTTTATGTACATGTGTGTGCCTATGCATGTGGGTGCATGAGCGTGCGTGTACGTGTGAGTGCATGAGCGTGTGCACATATATTCACAAGTGCACGTGTGAGTGCATGAGCGTGTGCACATATATTCACAAGTGCACGTGTGAGTGCATGAGCGTGTGCACATATATTCACAAGTGCACGTGTGAGTGCATGAGCGTGTGCACATATATTCACAAGTGCACGTGTGAGTGCATGAGCGTGTGCACATATATTCACGAGTGCACGTGTGGGTGCATGGCTGTGCGCGCACATGTGTGTCTGTATGTTTGCGTGTGTAGGTGCACGTGTGTAAACCTGCTTGTGCACATGCTATTATTCACTACTGAAAAAGAATCAACAAGTTTACAGGTGATACCAAGGGAGCTTAGGGTGAATAATGAGGATCAATGCAACCAAATTCAGGAGAATGTGGATAAATGGCAGTTGCAGTTCACCATGGATAAGTGTAAATGGTTAGTGAGTTCTGAGGAACCAAAACAATGGGTGTGTTAAATGGAACAGTGGGACAGTGTGCTGATCAGGAGATTTAGGGGTTATAGTGTGTGTTAAAATGGACAGTGTGCTGTTCGGGGAATCTCACCTCTGAGTCAGAAGGTTGTGGGTTCAAGTCTCACTCCAGAGATTTGAGCACATAATCTAAGCTGACAGTACTGAGGGAGTGCTGCACTGTCAGAGGTGTCGTCTTTAGGATGAGACATTAAACCGAGGTCCCGATTGCTTTCTCAGGCAAGTGTGAGGAGCTCATGGTTCTTTGTCTCTAAGATTGAGACCATCTGTTCAGCTGCCTCTGCCACTTTCCTCCCTTCCCCGAGCCCACTGGGTCAAACATGCTCGAATGGTTCCCGCCCTGCCCTAGCCCTGAATTCGCATCTTTCTCTAATTTCTCTCCTATCTCTCCCTCATGCCCTCGCCAAGCTCAGCTTGTCCACTAGATCCACGTCCTGCTCCCTCGACCCTATTCTCACCAAACTGCTGGCCACCCAACTTTCCTTCCTGGCCCCCGTGTTCGCTGATATTGTTAACGGTTCCCTCTCCTTAGATACTGTCCCCCTCCCCTTCAAATCTGCTGTCATCATCCCCTCCTCAAAAAATGCACCCTTGACCCTTCTGTCCTTGCAAACAACCGCCCCACCGCCAACCTCCCTTTCCTCTCCAAAGTCCTTGAACATGTTACAATAGCAAAATACTGCGGATGCTGGAAATCTGAAGTAACAACAGAAAATGCTGGAGACACTCAGCAGGCCAGGCAGCATCCGTGGAGGGAGAAACAGAGTTAACGTTTCTGAAGAAGGGTCCCAGACCTGAAACGTTAACTCTGTTTTCCCTCCACGGATGCTGCCTGGCCTGCTGAGTGCTTTCCAGCATTCTCTGTTGTTATTCCTTGAACATGTTGTCGCCTCCAAATCCGTGCCCATCTTTCCCGCAAATCCACGTTTGAATCTCTCCAATCGGGTTTCCGCCCCTGCCACAGTACTGAAACGGCACTTATCAAAGTCCCAAATGGCATCCTATATTACTGTGACAAAGGTAAACTATCCCTCCTCATTCTTCTCGAACTGTCTGCAGCCTTTGACACGGCGGACCACTCCATCCTCCTCCAATGTCTCTCCTCCGTCGTCCAGCTGGGATACAATGGTTTCTATTCCCGCCCCTGCACTGTTACCTCTGGAGTCCCCCAAGGATCTATCCTTGGCCGGCCGCCTCCTATTTCTCATCTACATGCTTCCCCTCGGCGACATCATCCAAAAACACAATGTCAGGTTCCACATGTATGCTTATGACAACAACAACTACTTGAATTTATATAGCGCCTTTAATGTCCCAAAGCGCTTCACAGCAGCATTATAAAACAAAATTTGACACCGAGCCACATAAGGCGAAATTAAGGCACATGACCAATTGCAAGGTCAAAGAGATAGATTTTAAGGAGCATCTTAAAGGAGGAAAGAGAGGTAGAGAGGCGGAGAGGGTTAAGGAGGGAATTCCAGAGCTTAGGGCCGAGGCAACAGAAGGCACGGCCGCCAAAGGTGGAGCGATTATAATCAGGGATGCTCAAGAGGGCAGAATTAGAGGAGTGCAGATATCTCGGGGGGGGTTACGTGGCTGGAGGAGATTACAGAGATAGGGAGGGGACGAGGCCATGGAGGGATTTGAAAACAAGGATGAGAATTTTCAAATCGAGGCGTTGCTTAACCGGGAGCCAATGTAGGTCAGTGAGCACAGGGGTAACGGGCAATGTTCCCTCTAATTTTTTTTTGGGTACGCAGTCCCTTTAAGTGGCTGCGTGGCCCAAACAAATTTTCGCGCATGCGCGGTTTCTCCCATTTAAAAGCCAGTAAGCTTGGGATCCCCAGACTTAGCGGGAATGTTGGTGATGGGTGAATGGGACTTGGTGCGAGTTAGGACATGGGCAGCAGAGATTTGGATCACCTCAAGGAATGTAGAACGTGGGAGGCCAGCCAGGAGTGGGTTGGAATAGTCAAGTCTAGAGGTAACAAAGGCATCGATGAGAGATTCAGCAGCGGATGAGCTGAGGCAGGGGCCAGGTCGGGCGATGTTCCGGAGGTGGATGCAGGCGGTCTTAGTGATGGCACAGATATGTGGTCGGAAGCTCATCTCAGGGTCCAATATGACACCAAGGTTGCGAACAGTCTGGTTCAGCCTCAGACAGTTGCCAGGGAGAGGGAGGGAGGGAGTTGGTGGCTAGGGAACGGAGTTTGTGGCTGGAACCGAATGATAATGGCTTCGGTCTTCCCAATATTTAGTTGGAGGAAATTTCTGCTCATCCAGTACTGGATGTCGGACAAGCAGTCGGACAATTTTGAGGCAGTGGAGAGGTCGAGAGAGGTTGCGGTGAGGTAGAGCTGGATGTCTTGACCCCTCCGTGGTGGGTGAGATTGAGGGATACGGGGAGATGGTGGGAGGGTGGGGTTGAGGTATATGGAGAGTGGGTAGGTGGGGTTGAGGGATATGGGGAGAAGGTGGGGTGGATGGGGAGTGGGTAGGTGGGGTTGAGGGATATGGGGAGAAGGTGGGGTGGATGGGGATAAAGGATATGGGGAGAAGGTGGGGTTGAGGTATATGGAGAGAAGGTGGGTGGATGAGGATGAAGGATATGGGGAGAAGGTGGGGTGGATGGGGATAAAGGATTTGGGGAGAAGGTGGGTGGGTGGGGTTGAGGTATATGGGGAGTGGGTAGGTGGGGTTGAGGGATATGGGGAGAAGGTGGGGTGGATGGGGATAAAGGATATGGGAGAAGGTGGGTAGGTGGGGTTGAGGTATATGGGGAGTGGGTAGGTGGGGTTGAGGGATATGGAGAGAAGGTGGGTGGATGAGGATGAAGGATATGGGGAGAAGGTGGGTGGGTGGGGTTGGCCGTGCTTTCAGTTACCTAGGCCCTAAGCTCTGGAATTCCCTGCCTAAACCTCTCCGCCTCGCTACCTCTCTTTCCTCCTTTAAGACGCTCCTTGATACCTACCTCTTTGACCAAGCTTATGGTCACAGCCCTAATTTCTCCTTATGTGGCTCGGGGTAAAAATTTTGTCTTATAATACTCCTGTGCAGCACCTTGGGACGTTTTACTACGTTAAAGGCGCTATATAAATGCAAGTTGTTGTTGTTGATATGGGGAGAAGGTGGGTGGGTCGGGATGAGGTATGTGGGGAGAAGGAAAAGCAGCCAGGGTTCCGTCCAAGGTTCCCTCTATTTTTTTTTTCGTGCGCGGTCCCTTTAACTGGCTGCGCGGCCCATTCAAATTTTCTTCCATGTAAAAGCCGGTGAGCGGCCTGCGCGGGACCTCCAGACCGCTGCCCGGCCGCGCAGCTTAGCGGGAACGTTGATTCCATCTCCTGTTCGCTATCAAGTGACCCTTGTTAGCTACAACCCTCCAGCACCTCTGCATTCCTCCAATTCTGGCCTCTTGCGCATCCCCAATTTCCTTCACCCCACCACTGGACCTTCAGCTGCCTGGGCCCTAAGCTCTGGAATTCCCTCCCTAAACCTCTCCGCCTTTCTCTCTCTCTTCCTTAAAACCCACCTCTTTGACCAAGCCTGACCTAATATCTCCTTATGTGGCTCGGGGGGGGGTCAAATTCTGTCTGAGAACGCTCCTGTGAAGTGCCTTGGGATGTTCCAATACATGCTGCATGCAAATTGTTGTGTTTATATGTGTGGGGACATTCCTGCTCGGCATTGAAGCCGCCCAGTACTCACTGTCTAGGATCACAGTGGCCATTTGGGAAAGGTACTGGAGGGGGGACTAGGGTCTGTGTAACGCGAAGGGGCAGGACGGGGTGGAGGAAATGAAAACGCAGCATCGTCCATTTCTTTCCTATTTCCATTCCCTTAACTGGATTGTCAACGGGCACATTATCATGTTCATTACACTGCATCTCATTAACATGCATCAGTTCCCATGCATCTCACCGCTGTACGATTAACAAGGAAAAATGCAAATGCTGCAAAATCAAAATGAAAACAGAAAATGCTGGAAACGCACAGCAGGTCGGAAAGAGAATAGACAGCATTCTGGAGTGACTGGTCCTGACAAAGGCTTCAAGCTGAAACGACAGACTTAGCCCCTCTCCAAAAGGCCCAAAGCACTTCATACGTAGCGGAGCTTGTCCTCTCCTTCAGCTGCTGACTGGCCTCCTGTGCGCTCCCAGCAGTTTCTGCGTCTATCTCCGCTTCGATCTAATTACGCAAACCTCAGCTCATCTGAAACTCTGCTGCCCGTACCCCATCACTCAGCAAGTCCTGCTCACCAATCGCCCCTGTCCTCGCTGACCTACACTGGCTCCCGGTCCGCCAGTGCCTCAGATTTAAAGATTGTCATCCTCGTGTTTAAATCCATCCATGGCCTCGCCATTCTCTATGACTCTCCAAGAGAGAGAGAGGGCCAACCCAGACTCTCCGCGGTATGGGAGCTAGCCAGAGCCTCCTGGAAATGTCTCAGAGACAGTTAACCGGAATGTGTAGGAGACTGAGATGGTTGGGATTCAGCAGTCACTGGGAATCCAACTGTCCCTACATCTCCCTATCTCTGTAACCCTCCTCCAGCTCTGCAACCCTCCGAGATCTCTGCGCTCCCCCAATTCTGGCCTCTTGCGCATCCCCCGATTTTTATTGCTCCACCATTGGCGGCCGTGCCTTCAGCTGCCTGGGCCCTAAGCTCTGGAATTCCCTCCCTAAACCTCTCCGCCTCTCTCTCCTCCTTTAAGACGCTCCTTAAAACCTACCTCTTTGACCAAGCTTTTGGTCACCTGCCCTAATATCTCCTTATGTGGCTTGGTGTCAAATTTAGTTTGATAATCGCTGCTGTGAATGGTTTACTACGTTAAAGGCGTTATATAAATGCAAGTTGTAGTTGTTGTAACAAAACATCATATTTGGTATCGTATTAAGATTCATTTTTCTACCTGTGAATTCTAGAAGAACTTTACTAAATCAGGGCAATAAAGATCATGTAAATGTCTGTAAATTATTAATCGATGCTTATATTTATTGGTGGGGATCCCCTCACTCCCTCTATCCTCCAACACTGAGCTTCTCTTCCTCCTCACTCCTTCTATCCTCCAACACTGGACAGCTCCTCACTCCCTCCCTCGTGAAAGGTGCTATATAAAGGGAAGTTCTTTCTAGGGCTCCGAGTGTTGCCTCTAACCCAGCACAGACACGATGAGTCGGATGGCCTCCTTCGGTGCCGTAAATTTCTATGATTGTATCGGCACCGATTTTCGACCCTACACAAAGGTGAAGGAAACCCACCACTCCCCAATTGGCAGAGTGCCTGGTGTGGTGCTGAGCCCCACAGGGCAGGAAGGTCCGATCCCAGGTCCTTGCCGAGTTAGCTGACCTCAGACAGGGCAGGCGTGGGAGTACGAGGAACGGCCGAGGAAGGCTCCTGCTCCTGGTTATTATCCAGTGACCCTGGATGAGGACGGGGTCAGGCCTGGCTGCGATGCCCTTCATCGTCAAGTATCTTGCTGAGTCAAGCCTCATGCATGAAGGATGACCCCTTGGACAAGGGTCTAGGTCCTAATGATCTGGTCATTATCACACTGCTGTTTGTGGGAGCTTGCTGTGCACAAATTGGCTGCCGCATTTCCTACAACAGTAAAGTACTTCATTGGGTGTACTCTTTTTTGATGCACACGAACCAAATAAACTGTAACTAAACTTAAAACATTAAAGGAAACTTAATAAATGTAATTAAAATTTGGTTGGCCGAGGTGATGATGCACTCCAGTCCCTGCGGTGCCCACCGGTCGCGGAAGGCCTCGAGCATGCCGGCGGACACCGCGTGCTCCATCTCCAGGGCCACCCGGGCGCGAACGTGGCCGCGGAAGAGAGGCAGGCAGTCGGGCCAAACGACCCCCTCGACCGCCCGCTGCCTGGACCAGTTGATGGCCACTTTGGCCAGGCCCAGTTCGACGAGCTTCATTGGGAGTAAAGCATTTTGGGAGGTCCGAAGGTCGTGAAAGGTGTTATATAAATGCAAGTCTTTTGTTGTGGGGTGGGTGGGGTTGATATACGAGGTATACTGAACTCGATTGTAACCCTGTCTTTCTTTCACTGTTTCTCTGTACAGCTGTGTGACTCGACTCTCGTGTGCGGCATGCAACATGATCTCACTCCTTACTCCAGTTACAACCTACCTGGGTCAGAGGGGATGGATTGACTTTATCCCAGCGCCTTGGAAACTGAATTGAAGAACGAAGAGAAGAAGAGGGGCTGGGGGGGGAAGAGTTGATTCAAGTTATCCTCAAGCAGAGAAGCTCCTGACAAATTGCCCCTTCTCCCAGAGCTGGGGCTGAGGGCTGTGCTCCCTGAGGTGGTGGCCCCACCACAAATGGTTTGAGGGGGTCGGATCCCTTGGAGACTGTAAGGAGGTGAAGGGTGAAGGGGTGGTGAGAAGGGGGAAGAGAAGCTTTCAAGGAAGGCTTTGAAAAGTTGGGGAGGAGTGGATGCCAGGAAAGGAGAGAAAGCAGAGAGCATTCAGAGGGCGATAGGCCAGCACAGGGGGATGGGGTTTCAGGGCCTCTCCCAGATTTAAATGGAGGAGGCAGCTCGGCGTCGATGGAAACGATGCTGTCGGGCAGCCCGCTCTACGGGGCCGGGGACTTGGTGAACAGGCTTCCTCCTCAGACCCCGGCCGGGCAAGGAGCTCAGGGCCACGGCTGCTGCCGGAGACGAGCCCCTCTCAACCCGCCTCAGGGCGGCGCCTGGGCCTTGGAGCTGACTGACGGGCGAGCCGGCCCGCTGGGCAGGAATTCCGCCGCCGCTGCTGGTCCCACGGCGGAGGCGGAGGGTGGGCCCTGTCACGGAGCTGGTCCCACAGCGGAGGCGGAGGTCGGGCCCTGTCACGGAGGTGGTCCCACGGCGGAGGCGGAGGTTGGGCCCTGTCCTGGAGGTGGTCACAGGCAGGGTGGGAGCTCACAGGATCAGCAGATAGGTGCTTGCAAAGATGGTGCATTTAAAGAGCTGGCGGAACCTCACAAACCGCAATGGAGGTACCAGAGCACCCAGGCTGGCAAAGGGAGTGCTACCACAGTGACTGGCCTGTCAGAAACCCACCCAGGTTCAGCTGCTGGGCCGCCGCCGCCGCCTGCAGGCCCGGTAACCACGGCGACGGCGGCTGTGGGAGGCCAGGCCAAGGCAGGGGAGAAAGTTGGCGCGAGCGACTGTGCGGAGCCCAAGGAAGCCGCCGGGGAACACGACGATGAGTTTGGGACTTTCGAGAAGGCGGGGAACCCGGTGCAGTGGGCCGAATTTGCAGGCCCTCTGCGGCCGGAGGGCGAGGATCTGTGCGGTCGGAGCGGGACTACAGCGGGCCGGAGTCAGGAGGCCGGCGAGGACGTGGCTGCCCACAGAGCGTGGAGGCGACGGTCCGAGAACGCGGCTGCGGCGCCAGGCACGGGCGGAACCGTGCAGCGCCGAGCAAGCCTTCACGGTAAACAGTGGTAGCTCGGTATGAAGCCCCGCGTGTGAGATTCTGTGGTAACTGGAGGGGTGCCCGGTCTATTGCTTTCTTTGCACTTTAATTCTCTCTGTCTCCCGTGAGATTTTTGTTTTTAAGTAGAAGGGTTGCATAAAAGGAGAAGGATTTCCCCTCTGATTATCTCTCCTCCTCCTTCCCTGCCTCCTGACTGACATACAAGTTCCATGGGTGAAGGGGTGCCCTCTGTCCTCTGATAAACTTGCCCCAACAGCCAATCTTCTGTGAGCTGAGACAGTGAGTGTCAGCAGATATTTGGCTCGGGGGGGCATCACAGCTGAGCCCCCCCTTTGATGCCAACACAGGAACCCTGGCTGATTCATCCCCCCGCCCGCCACCCCACCAACCCGGGAATGATAAGTGCCTTTGCGGCACCCAAACTGCAACCCCAGCTGAGACTGAGTCAGATACCCATTGATGTGTTAGCCTGTGTATATCGAAGGTACCGTCTTTCGGATGAGACGTTAAACCCAGGCCCCAGCCAATGCTCATTGGTTCGGAAGGGTGGCAAGGGAAGTGTGGGACTACGCACGACTGCTCTTTTAAAGAGCCAGCACGGGCTCGATGGGCCGAATGGCCGCCTTCTGTGCTGTAAGCTTCTATGATTCTAAGGCAAGCGCCCTGAAGAAGCTGAATTAAATTACCCACAAAGAAGACTAATTTACAGGGTCATGGGGGGGAGAAAGCTGGCACGTGGGACTCAATTGGACAGCTCTTTCAACGAGCCGGCACAGGCACACCGGGCCCCTTCTGCGCTGTAAGATTCTGTCATCGTATGATGCTGCACCATTCCCTGCATTTGTAACATTGGGGTTCGTACTGGGTCAGCGCCACATTGTGCCCTTTCACCTCTGGGGCCAGGCATTATAATTGGAAACTAGGAAGAGAAGGGTAAGGAAAGGCAGCATGACCCATCCAGTCTCAACCAATCGTCTTGATGGCATTGCCTCATACTGCATGCTTTTTTCTTTTATTCGTTCATGGGATGTGGGTGTCGCTGGCAAGGCCAACATTTATTGCCCATCCCTAATTGCCCTTGAGAAGGTGGTGGTGAGCTGCCGCCTTCTTGAACCGCTGCGGTCCGTGTGGTGAAGGTACTCCCACAGTGCTGTTAGGGAGGGAGTTCCAGAATTTTGACCCAGCGACGATGAAGGAACGGCCGATATATTTCCCAAGTCAGGATGGTGTGTGACTTGGAGGGGCACTTGGAGGTGGTGCTGTTCCCATGCGCCTGCTTCCCTTGTCCTTCTAGGTGGTAGAGGTCGCGGGTTTGGGAGGTGCTGCTGAAGAAGCCTTGGCGAGTTGCTGCAGTGCATCTTGCAGATGGTGCACACTGCAGCCACGGTGCGCCGCTGGTGGTGGAGAGAGTGAATGTTTAAGGTGGTGGATGGGGTGCCAATCAAGCGGGGCTGCTTTGTCCTGGATGGTGTCGAGCTTCTTGAGTGTTGTTGGAGCTGCACTCATCCAGGCAAGTGGAGAGTATTCCATCACACTCCTTACTTGTGCCTTGTAGATGGTGGAAAGGCTGGAGGCAGACGCAATCATGGCTTTCAAAAGGGAATTGGATAAGTACCTAAAGGAAAAATATTTGCAGGGTTACTGAGAAAAGGCTCCCCAGTCGCTAAAGCAAAGTCCCAGGGAAGGCAAAAAAAACTCGGGCCAATTTCAGGGAAAGACTGTCAGATGAGTCCTCCCTCACTCATGGAATTGCACAGCACAGAAGGAGCCCATTCGGCCCATCGTGCCTGTGCCGGCTCTTTGAAAGAGCTCTCCATTCAGTCCCACTCCTCCGCTCTTTCCCCACAGCCCTGCAAATTTTTTCTTTTCAAGTATTTATCCAATTGCCGTTTGAAATTTTCTATTAAATCTGCGTCCACCGCCTTTTCAGCCTCTCTCCTCCAAACATTGTCCTGGCTGTGATGATCACAGAGCAGGGATTAATCCTGGGGCTTCCCAGTCTTTGCATTTCAATCAAATTATGAGGACAGGTTGCATAAACTTGGTTTGTATTCCCTTGAGTTTAGAAGGTAGAGGTCTTCAAAATGATAAAAGGATTGGATAGAATCATGGAACGGTTACAGCACAGAAGGAGGCCATTCGGCCCATCGAGCCTGTGCCGGCTCTCTGCAAGAGCACTTCAGCTAGTCCCACTCCCCCGCCCTTTCCCCGAAGCCCTGCAAATGTTTTCCCTTCGGGTACTTATCCAATTCCCTTTTCAAAGCCACGATTGAGTCTGCCTCCACCACCCTCTCAGGCAGTGCATTCCAGATCCTAACCACTCGCTGCATAAAAAAGTTTTTCCTCATGTCGCCTTTGGTTCTTTTGCCAATCACCTTGAATCTGTGTCCTCTGGTTCTCAACCTTTCCGCCAATGGGAACAGTTTCTCTCTATCTACTCTGTCTAGATCCCTCGTGATTTTGAACACCTCTATCAAATCTCCTCTCAACCTTCTCTGCTCTAAGGAGAACAACCCCAGCTTCTCCAGTCTATCCACGTAACTGAAGTCCCTCATCCCTGGAATCATTCTCGTAAATCTTTTCTGCACCCTCTCTAAGGCCTTCACATCCTTCCTAAATTGCGGTGTCCAGAATTGGACACAATACTTCAGTTGAGGCCGAACCAGTGTTTTATACAGGTTCATCATAACTTCCTTGCTTTTGTACTGTATGCCTCTATTTATGAAGCCCAGTATCCCGTATGCTTTTTTAACCACTTTCTCAACCTGCCCTGCCACCTTCAATGATTTGTGCACATATACCCCCAGGTCTCTCTGTTCATGCACCCCCTTCAGGATTGTACCCTTTAGTTTATATTGCCTCTCCTCGTTCTTCCTACCAAAATGTATCACTTTGCACTTTTCTGCGTTAAATTTCATCTGCCACATGTCCACCCATTTCACCAGCCTGTCTATGTCTTCTTGAAGTCTATCACTCTCCTCCTCACTGTTCACTATACTTCCAAGTTTTGTGCCATCTGCAAATTTTGAAATTGTGCCCTGTACACCCAAGTCCAAGTCATTAATATATATCAAGAAAAGCAGTGGGCCTAGTCAATTGAAACTTTCAAGACTGAGATTTTTGTTGGGTAAGGGTATCGAGGGATATGGAGCAAAGGCGGGTAAATGGGGTTGAGGTGTAGCTCAGCCATGACCTGATTGAATGGCGGAATAGTCTCGAGGGGCTGAATGGCCTGCTCCTGTTCCCACCACAACCATTATCCACTGAGTGATCAGGGAACCCCCTCCCCACTTACTCCTTTGCATTGACAGATGTGTAGAGGCAGTGACCCATGGGAAGTAGAAGCTGAGGCTCCTCTTGTGTCAGATGTTCATTGCTGATATGTCCTCCTCCAGGCACTTCAAGCAGAGCAGCGGGAAGCTGGGAGAGCAGGTGCCCGCTCATCAGCACCACGCCCAGTCACGCCCTTACCACTGACAGTGGCTGGAGGCCCTTCCACGGTGAAGACAGCCAGTCCCAGGGGAGCAGCTTCGATGCTTTCTCATTGAACAAGCAGGAGACGGCGCAGTGGGGAGTCGGAGGGGAGTGGTGGTCCACCGGTGCTCTGGAACATCATACTTTTCAGACGACATCACCTTCAGAATCTTCACTGGGCAACGTAAGTCATAGAGTCATAGAGTTATAACGGCACAGAAGGAGGTCATTCGACCTATCGAGTCTGTGCCAGCTCTCTGTAGAGCAATCCAGTCAGTCCCATTCCCCCGCTCTATCCCCGTAGCCCTGCAAGTTTATTTCCCTCAAGTGCCTATCCAGTCTCCCCTTGAAAACATTGAGTGTCTCCGCTTCCACCACTTCCGTCGGCAGCGAGTTCCAGGTCCACACCACTCGCTGCGTAAAAAAGTTTTTCCTCACGTCCTCCCTGTATCTCTTGCCCAAAACCTTAAATCTGTGTCCCCTAGTCCTTGTGCTATCAACTAGTGGGAACAGCCTTTCCCCGTCTAGCCTATCCAAACCTGTCATAATCTTGTACACCTCTATCAAATCACCCCTCAACCTCCTTTGCTCTTATGAAAACAAATCCAGCTTCTCCAACCTGTCCTTGTAGCTAAGATCCCCCCATCCCTGGAACCATTCTGGTAAATCTCCTCTGCACCCTCTCAAGGGCCTTCACATCCTTCCTAAAGTGTGGTGACCAGAACTGGACGCAATACTCCAGTTGTGGCCTAACCAGCGCTTTATAAAGGTTCAGCATAACTTCTCTACTTTTGTACTCAATACTTCTATTTATGAAGCCCAAGATCCCATATGCTTTGTTAACCACTCTCTCAATATGTCCCGCCACCTTCAGGGACCTGTGCACATTAACTCCCAGGTCCCTCTGTCCCTGCACACTCTTTAAAACTGTGCCATTAGTGTATATTGCCTCTCCCTGTTCCTTCTGCCAAAATGCATCCTGGGCAACGTATATTGAAGCCTGTTACATAGAAACTACAGCACAGAAACAGGCCATTCGGCCCAATTTGTCCGTGCAAGCCTCCTCCCACCCCTCTTCAGCTCACCCTATCAGCATATCCTTCTATTCCTTTCTCCCGCATGTACTTATCTAGCTTCCCCTTGAATGGTGGGGCGAGGGAGTCTGCAGCCATTCAGATTGGCTAGTGCTGACTCCGCCTCCTGAGTATTCGTCCAATGCTAATGAGACTTTGGTAATCAGTAAATTAGCCCATAATGTCAACAGATCAAAGTTCTATAACTCTCCTTACATTGGATAAAGGGCTTTTATCCAACACCTTGCATTTGTACGGTGGCTTTAACTTGGAAGAACATCCCAAGGCGTTTCACAAGGGCGTAATCAGAAGGAAATGGGTGCCGAGCCAAAGGAGCATTAGGGCAGGTGACCAAAAGCTTGGACGAAGAGGTAGGTTTTAAGAAGCGCCCTAAAGGAGGAGAGAGAGAGGCCGAGAGGTTTAGGGAGGGAATTCCAGAGCTTAGGGCTGAGACAGCTGAAGGCACGGACGTCAATGGTGGGTCGAAGGAAATCGGGGATGGACAAGAGGCACAGAATTGGAGGAGTCCAGAGTTCTCAAGGCGGGGGTTGTAGGGCTGGAGGAGGTTACAGAGATAGGGAGGGAGCGAGGCCACGAAGGGATTTGAACACAAGGATGAGAATTTTGAATTTGAGGCGTTGCCGGATCGGGAGCCAATGTAGGTCAGAGAGCACAGGTGGGTGAACGGGACTCGGTGCGAGTTAAGATACGGGCAGCAGAGTTTCGATTGAGCTAAAGGCTACGGAGGGT
The DNA here is from genome assembly GCA_030390025.1 of Squalus acanthias. Taxonomy (NCBI): domain Eukaryota; kingdom Metazoa; phylum Chordata; class Chondrichthyes; order Squaliformes; family Squalidae; genus Squalus; species Squalus acanthias. Next base: position 10,126,524 of record CM059451.1, on the reverse strand, counting down.
GGAAGATGGGATAATCTTCCCATGCAATACAAAGTGAGCCTCGAGTCTAAAGATGGAAGCAAAGAAGGTTCCCCAGTCTGACAGCTCTGTTGAGGATGTCTTGCGTGTGCCCGCAATTGTTGCCCCGTCCGTCGGTACTGAGTCGCCTGTGTCTGCTTTGCAGGGTGGGCTGGAGTCGATGTTCCACTCCTGTTTCCCCGCCGTCTCTTCCGCCAGCTCGAGTCACGCCATCCCGCCCCTGGGGCAGCTACTGGGCCGCAGTGAGGAGAAGGGGGGCGAAGGATTCCTGAGGTACGGTAACGCGTCCGCTTTCACACCACGCGCGCGCGCATCGCGGTTCTGCACTGCTGAACCAGCCGGTCCAACACATGGCAGCCCTGAGCTTGCTGGGCATCGACTATATATATTACATAGAACGTACAGCACAGAAACAGGCCATTCGGCCCAACAGGTCCATGCCGGTGTTTATGCTCCCACACCAGCCTCCTCCCACCCCACCTCATCTCACCCTGTCAGCATAACCTTCTATTCCTTTCTCCGTCATGTACTTACCTAGCTTCCTCTTAAAGTCAGCCGTGGTTCAGTGGGTAGCACTCTCGCCTCTGAGTCAGAAGGTTGTGGGTTCAAAGTCCCACTCCAGAGACTTGAGCACAAAAATCTAGGCTGACACTCCCAGTGAAGTACTGAGAGTTGCCATCTTTCGAATGAGACGTTAAACCGAGGCCCCGTCTGCCCTCGCAGGTGGACGTAAAAGAGCCTATGGCATAATTTTGAGGAAGAGCAGAGGGAGTTCTCCCCGGTGTCCTGGGGCCAATATTTATTCCTCAATCAACATCACTAAAACAGATGAACTGGCCATTATCACATTGCTGTCTGTGGGAGCTTGCTGTGCGCAAATTGGCTGCCACGTTTCCTACATTACAGCAGTGACTACACTTCAAAAAGTACTTCATTGGCTGTAAAGTGCTTTGGGATGTCCGGTGGCCGTCAAAGGCACTATATATATATATATATATATATATATATGCAAGTCTTTCTTTTAAAGGCATCCATGCTATTTGCCTCAAGCATTCCTTGTGGTAGTGAGTTCCACATTCTCACCACTCTCTGGGTTAAGAAGTTTTTACTGAATTCCTTATTGGATTTATTAGTGACTATCTTACATTGATGACCTCTAGTTCGGGACTCCCCTACAAGGGGAAATATCTTCTCTATGTCTACCCTATCAAACCATGTCACCTCTGAATCATCTCTTTTCAAGAGAAAAGAGCCCCAGCCTGTTCAGTCTTTCCTGATAGTTGTACGACATTACATAGGATTACATAGGATATACAGCACAGAAACAGGCCATTCGGCCCAACCAGTCCATGCCGGTGTTTATGCTCCACTCGAGCCTCCTCCCGTTTTTCCTTATCTAACTCTATCAGCATAACCCTTTATTCTTTTCTCCCTCATATGCTTATCTAACCGCCCCTTAAATGCATCTATACTATTCGCTTCAACCACTCCCTGTGGTAGCGAGTTCCACATTCTCAACACTCTCTGGGTAAAGAAGTTCCTTCTGAATTCCCGATTGGATTTCTTGGTGACTATCTTATATTGATGGCCTCTAGTTTTGCTCTTCCCCACAAGTGGAAACATTCTCTCTGTATCCACTCTATCGAAACCTTTCATGATTTTAAAGACCTCTATTAGGTCACCCCTCAGCCTTCTCTTTTCAAGAGAAAAGAGACCCAGCCTGTTCATTCTTTCCTGATAGGTACACCCTCGCATTTCTGGTATCATCCTTGTAAATCTTCTCTGAACCCTCTCCAGTGCCTCTATATCCTTTTTATAATATGGCGACCAGAATTTTACGCAGTACTCCAAGTGTGGTCTAACCAAGGTTCGATACAAGTTTAGCATAACTTCACTACTTTTCAATTCTATCCCTCTAGAAATAAACCCTAGTGCTTGGTTTGCTTTTTTTAATGGCTTTGTTAACCTGTGTCGCAACTTTTAGTGATTTGTGTATTTGTACTCCGAGATCCCTTTGCTCCTCTACCCCATTTAGATTCTTATTTTCCAAGTAATATGTGACCTCCTTATTTTTCTTACCAAAATGTAAAACCTCTCATTTATCTGTGTTGAATTTCATTTGCCAATTATATGCCCATTCTGCAAGTTTATTAATGTCTTCTTGTAACTTGTTGCAGTCCTCCTCAGTATTGACTATCCCCCCCCCAATTTGGTGTCGTCCGCAAATTTAGAAATTGTGTTTTTGATTCCAAAGTCTAAATCGTTAATGAAAATCGTGAACAGCAGTGGTCCCAGCACTGATCCTTGTGGAACACCACTACCCACCTTCTGCCACTGTGAATAGCTACCCTTTACCCCTACTCTCCGCTTTCTGTCTTGAAGCCAGCTAGCTATCCATTCTGCTACTTGTCCCCTGACTCCGCATTCTCTGGCCTTATTCATCAGTCTATTATGTGGTACCTTATCGAAGGCCTTTTGATATAAGTACTGTAGAACTAATCATTCACGAACCCGCCACAAAAAGCCTTATGTCAAGATGCTTGATCCCATCACACTGTCATAAGAACCTCCACTCCACTTCGAAAAGCATTAATTTGACATCCCTCCCACCCCCCCCCCCCCCACCCGCCTCACCCGAGGAGGAAAGACTGTGTTTATAGGGCATCTCATCATATCTCTCAGAGAGCTCACTTTGCCGTATGAATACAAAGAAAGTTTTGCTTCAGTTGTACAGAGCCTTGGTTAGACCACATCTAGAATACTGTGTTCAGTTCTGGGACACCGCACCTTAGGAAGGGTGTATTGGCCTTCGAGGGAGTACAGTGCAGATTCACTAGCACGATACTGGAGCTCAAAGGGTTAAGTTATTTGAGGGCTGGATGCATAGACTTGGGTTGTAGTCCCTTGAGTATAGAAGATTGTGGGGGTGAGATAATTGTTTAAAATGATAAACGGATTTGACAGAGTAGATACAGAGAAGCACTGAATCCCCCACCATCAACATCCTGGGGGTCACCATTGACCAGAAACTTAACTGGACCAGCCACATAAATACTGTGGCAACAAGAGCAGGTCAGAGGCTGGGTATTCTGCGGCGAGTGTCGCACCTCCTGACTCCCCCAAAGCCTTTCTACCATCTACAAGGCACAAGTAAGGAGTGTGATGGATGAGTGCAGCTCCAACAACACTCAAGAAGCTCGACACCATCCAGGACAAAGCAGCCCGCTTGATTGGCACCGCATCCACCACCTTAAACATTCACTCCCTCCACCACCGGCGCACCGTGGCTGCAGTGTGTACCATCCACAAGATGCACTGCAGCAACTCGCCAAGGCTTCTTCGGCAGCACCTCCCAAACCCGCAACCTATTCCACCTAGGACAAGGGCAGCAGGCGCATGGGAACACCACCACCTCCAAGTTCCCCTCCAAGTCACACACCATCCTGACTTAGAAGTATATCACCGATCCTTCATCGTCACTGGGTCAAAATCCTGGAACTCCCTCCCTAACAGCACTGTGTGGGAGTACCATCACCACACAGACTGCAGCGGTTCAAGAAGGCGGATCACCACCACCTTCTCAAGGGCAATTAGGGATGGGCAATAAATTCTGGCCTTGCCGGCGACGCCCACATCCCATAAACCGAATTTAAAAAAAATCAAGGCCAGAGGGTGAGAGCTGGACTGGGGGAGACAGCGGCTGGGCTATAGGGTGAGAGCTGGACTGGGGGAGACAGCGGCTGGGCTATAGGGTGAGCGCTGGACTGGGGGAGACAGCAGCTGGGCTATAGGGTGAGAGCTGGACTGGGGGAGACAGCAGCTGGGCTATAGGGTGAGAGCTGGACTGGGGGAGACAGCAGCCGGGCTATAGGGTGAGAGCTGGACTGGGGGAGACAGCAGCTGGGCTATAGGGTGAGAGCTGGACTGGGGGAGACAGCAGCTGGGCTATAGGGTGAGCGCTGGACTGGGGGAGACAGCGGCCGGGCTATAGGGTGAGAGCTGGACTGGGGGAGACAGCGGCCGGGCTATAGGGTGAGAGCTGGACTGGGGGAGTTAGGGAGTGTGAGTTTGGTTGGGGGAAGTCGGAGGCCTAGTCAGAGAGGAAGGCACCTCCCTGTTGTGGCTATATTCTTGGCAAGAGATGGTGAAGGGAGAGCCCGGGCTATATTTCGCATCTGCAGTGCCGATTACTGGTGGGATGTGCTGTGCCGGTGTATTATTCCCTTCTTGTACTGTTCTGTTACAGCGCGCAGGCCTGTGACCTCTGGGCTTTGCTGCAGGATGTCGATGAGGCCGTGGGGCTGAAGTACAAATGGGCCGAGTGTCGGAGCCGCAGACTGCTCCTTGCGTCGCTGCACGTTGATCCTGCAAGCGCGGTGAGTGAGGATACACTGAAGAGCAGAATTCATTTCACTGGTGTCGAGGGTTGCCTTTTTTGTTTTCTCTGTCGAGCTATTCATTTTATTTCATGATTTAAAAAAAAAGTTAATTTTGTGTTTCATCATCTTCTGATAAAAGCATCTTTTTCCGCTGGGAGTGGTGCCCTGGGGCTGGGGAGGGGGTGCCCTGGGGGCTGGGGAGGGGGTGCCCTGGGGCTGGGGAGGGGGTGCCCTGGGGCTAGGGAGGGGGTCCCCTGGGGCTGGGGGCGTGCCCTGTGGTTGGGAGTGTTGCCCTGTGGTTGGGGGTGGTGCTGGGGGCGGTGCCCAGGGCTGCGAATGTTGCCCTGTGGTTGGGGGTGGTGCCCGGGCTGGGGGCGGTGCCCTGGGTCTGGGGGCGGTGCCCGGGCTACAGGAGGGTGCCCTGGGTCTGGGGGCGGTGCCCCGGGGCTGGGGGCGGTGCCCTGGGGCTGGGGGCGATGCCCCGGGGCTGGGGGCGGTGCCGTGGGGCTGGGGGCGGTGCCCGGGCTGGGGGCGGTGCCCTGGGTCTGGGGGCGGTGCCCGGGCTACAGGGGGGTGCCCTGGGTCTGGGGGCGGTGCCCGGGCTGGGGGCGGTGCCCTGGGGCTGCGAGTGTTGCCCTGTGGTTGGGGGCGGTGCCCGGGGCTGGGGGCGTGCCCTGTGGTTGGGGGCGGTGCCCGGGGCTGGGGGCGGTGCTGGGGGCAGTGCCCGGGGCTGGGGGTGGTGCCTAGGCTGGGGGCAGTGCCCAGGGCTGGGGGCGGTGCCCTGGGGCTGGGGGCGGTGCCCTGGGTCTGGGGGCGGTGCCCTGGGGCTGCGAATGTTGCCCTGGGGCTGGGGGCGATGCCCAGGGCTGGGGGCGGTGCCCTGGGTCTGGGGGCGGTGCCCAGGGCTGGGGGCGGTGCCCTGGGGCTGGGGGCGGTGCCCTAGGGCTGGGGGCAGTGCCCAGGGCTGGGGGCGGTGCCCAGGGCTGGGGGCGGTGCCCGGGTTGAGGTTATGAGTTGATCTCAAACAGCTTCCACCTGTCCTTCTGTCATGCGATTATTTAATTTTTGTGGTACTTGTCTTCAGTTAACATTCTCTTTCTTTCTGTCTCTTATTCTCGTTCGCACCCTGCTCTCTTTCCTCCATATATTCTCGTTTTACTCGACGCTTTTTTCTCCTGTTCCCATTCTCTTTATCTCTCTCTCTCCGTCCTTTTTCAAACCCTCCCCCATTTCTCCCTATTCCTCCTGCTCTTTCTCGCTTTCCTTCTCGATACATCTCCCCATTCTTTTTCTCTCTGCTCCCTTTTTTCTCTTCTTCCTGCGTGTTCTCTTTTTCTCTCCTTGTTCTCTCTTTCTGTACTCTCTTCCCTGCGCTCTCTCTCTCTCTCTCTCTCTCTCGTCCATTTCCCTGCCAATCCCTCTCCCCACTCTGTTTCCTCTCACCCCGCACTCCAGGATACATCTGCAGGCCACACAAGAACATTGGGCTCTTCCCCGCTGTCTTCCAGAGAGAAGAAGATGCAGTTGCACCCTTCCCTGGTTACCTCGGACCTAGATTCCAAGGAGTTAATGCTGATCAAGGTATGTCAGTTTAATCCCGCCCAAAACAGTTCACCTCTCAAACAGTCACATTAAAGGGGCTTAGCCTGCACAAAATAGTGTTTGGCAAATTTATTATTCCTTTTTTGGGGGGAGAGAGATGATTGGCTAGGAAAGCCATGCGCCACTTTCCCAACCCTGCTGCCCGTATCCTAACTCCCGTTCACCCATCACCCCCTGCGCTCGCCGACCGACATTGGCTCCCACTCTGGCAACGCCTCGATTTTAAAATTCTCACCCTTGTGTACAAATCCCTCGCCCCACCCTAATTCTGTAACCTCCTCCAGCCCCACAACCCTCCAATATCTCTGCGCTGCTCCAACTCTGGCCTCTTGTGCATCCCCGACTTCCTTCGCTCCACAATTGGCGGCCGTGCCTTCAGCTGCCTGGGCCTAAGCTCTGGAATTCCCTCCCTAAACCTCTCCGCCTCGCTACCTATCTTTCCTCCTGTAAGACGCTCCTTAAAACCTACCAAGCAGTTGATCATCTGCCCTAATATTTCCTTATCTGGCTCGGAGTCAAATTTTGTTTGATAATCGCTCCTGTGAAGCGCCTTGGGACGTTTTACTACGTTAAAGGCGCTATATAAATGCAAGTTGTTGCTGTTTCTAATGTCAAAGGCCACAAAGTTATGAAGTGAGTTTCCCAGTCTGAATCCAGGTTTCTTGGTGGTCAGGGGCCTAATAGCATGAAAGTGTCCTAACTATGGCACTGATTAACATTAAATCGCAGAGTCCTTTAGACAAGGAAACCTGCCGTCATTATCCATTGTGGTTGACTTTAACTTGTCTCTGAACTGGCCTAGCAAGATACACAGTTGTATCAAACCGCTACAGTATTGTGGGAGCAACTTCACCCACATGGACGACATCCCATCACCACCTTCTCATGGGAACTAAGGATGAGCAATAAATGCCGGCCTTGCCAGCGACACCCATATCCCAAGATTTATATTTTTTAATCTGACAGGCCAAAGGATGCTCGTTTGGGAAATGGAAAAATACCACAGGTTAGATACAGAGTAAAGCTCCCTCTACACTGTCCCATCAAACACTCCCAGGGCAGGTACAGCACGGGTTAGATACAGAGTAAAGCTCCCTCTACACTGTCCCATCAAACACTCCCAGGGCAGGTACAGCACGGGTTAGATACAGAGTAAAGCTCCCTCTACACTGTCCCATCAAACACTCCCAGGGCAGGTACAGCACGGGTTAGATACAGAGTAAAGCTCCCTCTACACTGTCCCATCAAACACTCCCAGGGCAGGTACAGCACGGGGTTGGATACAGAGTAAAGCTCCCTCTACACTGTCTCATCAAACACTCCCAGGGCAGGTACAGCACGGGTTAGATACAGGGTAAAGCTCCCTCTACACTGTCCCATCAAACACTCCCAGGGCAGGTACAGCACGGGTTAGATACAGAGTAAATCTCCCTCTACACTGTCCCATCAAACACTCCCAGGGCAGGTACAGTACGGGTTAGATACAGAGTAAATCTCCCTCTACACTGTCCCATCAAACACTCCCAGGGCAGGTACAGTACGGGTTAGATACAGAGTAAAGCTCCCTCTACACTGTCCCAACGACACTGCCCAGCCCCAATCTCAGATGTGTGCCCCATCTGAAAGAACAGTGTGACATTTGTCCCTTTGCCACAATGCCCCTCCCTGAGTGAGATCGCCAATTGGAATGGGGCGGCGGTGGTGGGGGGAGGACAGTTTTGGGCTGTGGGCCCCACACCTATCGGGCACTGGGCTGAGGCCTCTCCAAACTGGGGTGATGTCATCACCGGGCGCCATGGCTCTGCTTTTCTGTTCCAGAACTCGGTCCCTCAGCACCAGACGAACGGCTTCAGCCCGACCCACCGTATCCAGGCCTTGTTTTACCACTGGACGCAGGCTGACAGAAATGGGAAAAGCAAGACTCCGTACGACGTCAACAAGAACTTCCTGGCCTAGCGGGGCGGAGGCTGCAGCGTCAGCGCTGCCCGGTTCCCTGCCGACTGTTTTTTGCACAGACTTTAATTGTGTCTCCGGATGTTTTTTTTATTATTTAAAGGGACTGTTTTGTCTTTGTGAAGGGGTGCACTGGGCGGGCGGGTGAGGGTACCTTCCTGAGGTTTAGGGCAAAGTTCTCGGGCACACCTCGAGTGGGGTGGGTCGAGGGGGTGGCAGTAATATCCAGAGCCCTGGCGTGAGGGCAGGGGGAAGGTGGGTGAGGCTGTGGATATTCGCCTAGGGCGGCATCGCGAAACAGGCGGTACGCATCACAATGGGCCTGAACATCGGGCGGGACATGTAACGGGCGCTTGATGCGCTCCCCCCCCCCCCCCCCCGCCCGCTGAGTGGGAGACGAGTTAAGTTCCCGTCGTGCCCTGTGCAGCTCTGACTGGAGCTCGGCTGTAGGGAGAGGGATGGGGCGTTGGCCCGTACACTGAAGGGAGGGAGGGGGGAGGGGAATAAAAATTACAGAAAGAAAAGAAAATTATATTAAGGAAAATATGACCCCCTCCCGCACTTTCTTCCTTCAGATGAACTAACATAAGAACATTAGAAATAGGAGCAGGAGTAGGCCATTCGGCCCCTCGAGCCTGCTCCGCCATTCAATGAGATCATGACTGATCTTCTACTTCATCTCCACTATCCCCATATCTCTTGATTCCCTTAATATCCAAAAATCTATCGATCTCTGTCTTGAATATACTCAACGACTGAGCATCCACCTCTGGGGTAGAGAATTCCAAAGATTCACCACCCTCTGAGTGAAGAAATTTCTCCTCATTCAATTACACCACATCCACTGGTGTTCCCCCTTATCTAATCTTGTAGTTACAAGCTCAAAAAACATTCATCAAACACGATTTCCCTTTCATAAATCCGTGTTGACTCTGCCCAATCCTATTATTACTTTCTAAGTGCTCTGTTACCACATCCTTAATAATAGATTCTAGCATTTTCCCAACTACTGATGTCAGGCTAACTGGTCTGTAGTTCCCCATTTTCTCTCTCCCTCCTTTCTTAAATAGCGGGGTTACATTTGCTACCTTCCAATCCATGGGAACCGTTCTAGAATCTATGGAATTTTGGAAAATGACAACCAATGCATCCACTATCTCTATAGCCACCTCTTTCAAAACTCTAGGATGTAGGCCATCAGGTCCAGGGGATTTATTGGCTTTCAGTCCCATTAATTTCTCCAGTACTATTTTTTTACTAATACCAGTTTCTTTAAGTTCCTCATTCTCACCAGACCCTTGGCTGCCCACTATTTCCATGAAGTTTTTTGCGTCTTCCGTGAAGACAGACATAAAGTATTTGTTTAATTTCTCTGCCATTTCCTTATTCCCCATTATAATTTCACCTGTCTCAGCCTGTAAGGGACCCACATTTACTTTCGCTAATCTTTTCCTTTTTACATACCTATAGAAGCTTTTACAGTCTGTTTTTATGTCTCTCGCTAGTTTACTCACACTAACACACTCTCACACACATTAACGCACACACACTCACACCACACTCTCACATTCACACGCACACTAACACACTCTCACACACACTAACACTTAATCACACACACACACACACACACACACACACTGGATCCTTGTGCCTTCCAGTCTCTGTGGCTTAGTACCATACCGGCAATGCACTTACCCACTCAGTCCCTTCTGTAATATTAGTTTAACTCTCTTCGTCCCAGAGTGAGAGAGATATGGGGAGCTCTGGAGGGCACAGTGCTGTTGTAAGTTATTCTAGTGCTGCGCTGCACATCCACAGGGAGTTCCGAGTGAGGAGAATGGTATCACAGAGCAGGGGGACACTCAACGCAGCATTTCAATCTGGCCCGTGCTGCGCTGAACTGGTCCTTTTGGGAGGTCGGATTCAGCGTGCGTTCCTGGCACTATAGAGATCAAATAACAAAGGACGTTAAGCTTAGAAGAATCAGAGGTGATCTCATTGAAACATGTAAGATTCTGAGGGGGGATTGACAGGGTTGATGTTGAGAGGTTGTTTCCCCTGGCTGGAGAGTCTAGCACCAGGGGTCATAGACTCAGGATAAGAGGTCGGCCATTTAAGACTGAGAAGAGGAGGAATTTCTTCACTCAGAGGGTCGTGAATCTTTGGAATTCTCTACCCCAGAGAGCTGTGGATGCTGAGTGAGTATATTCAAGGCTGTGATCGATAGATTTTTGGACTCTAGGGGAATAAGGAAAGAAAGAAAGATTTGCATTTCTATAGCACCTTTCACGACCACCAGACGGCTCAAAGCGCTTTACAGCCAATGAAGTACTTTTGAAGTGTAGTCATTGTTGTAATGTAGGAAACGCAGCAGCCAAATTGCGCACAACAAGCTCCCACAAACAGCAATGTGATAATGACCAGATCATCTGTTTTAGTGATGTTGATTGAGGGATAAATATTGGCCAGGACACCGGGGATAACTCCCCTGCTCTTCTTCGAAATAGTGCCATGGGATCTTTTACGACCACCTGCGAGAGCAGACGGGGCCTCTGTTTAACGTCTCATCCGAAAGACGGCACCTCCGACAGTGTAGCTCTCCCTCAGCACTGCACTGGAGTGTCAGCCTAGATTTATGTGCTCAAGTCCCTGGAGATCGGGCAGGAAAGTGGAGTTGAGGTCAAATATCAGCCATGATCTTATTGAATGGCGGAGCAGGCTCGAGGGGCCGTATGGCCGACTCCTGCTCCTAATTCTTATGTTCTTATGTTCTAAACCTTTACAAATCTCTGGTTTGGCCTCAGCTGGAATATTTTGTCCAATTCTGGGCACTACACTTTAGGAAGGATGTCAAGGCCTTGGAGAGGGTGCAGAGGAGGTGTACTAGAATGATACCAGGGATGAGCGACTTCAGTTACGTGGAGAGACAAGAGAAGCTAGGGTTGTTCTCCTTAGAGCAGAGAAGGTTTGGGGAGATTTAATAGAGGTGTTCAACATTATAAAGGGTTTTGATGAAAAGTAAATGAGGAGAAACTGTTTCCACTGGCAATCAATAACCAGAACCTTATTAAGGGAATCAAGGGAGATGGGGATAGAGCAGGAAAGTGGAGATGAGGTAGAAGATCAGCCATGATCTTATTGATTGGCGGAGCAGGCTCGAGGGGCTGAATGACCTACTCCTGCTCCTAATTCTTATGTAGAAGACACAGATTTAAGGGAATTGGAAAAAGAACGTCAGGGAAGTTGAGGGGAGGGGAGTTGAGGAATTTTTGCTGTGCAACGAGTTGTTGCGATCTGGAATGCGCTGCCTGAAAGGGCGGTGGAAGAAGATGCATTAGTATCTTTTAAAGGGAATTGGATATATGCTTGAAAAAGAAACATTTGTGGGGCTGTGGGGAAAGAGCTGGGAAGTGGAACTAATTGGAGAGCTCTTTCAAAGAGCCAGGGACAGGCACGATGGGCCGAACGTCCTCCTGTGCTGTAACAGTCTATGGGGGAGAAATTCAGTATCGCCCCGTTCGGGCCGCCAACTTTTGAAAGCCGGGAAACTTAGCGCCAGGCGCTAATGATTCCCAGCTTTTTCAAAATTCGGTGTTTGCGCACCAGGAAGGAAGTGGAGCGCTAAATCAAGAGCTCCACTTCCTTCCTGGAACGCTAGAGGATGCAGCGCTGCACAATGTCCCGTGATCCGAGGCTGCTTCCCTCCCTTAAAGGGAAGGGCCATCGCTGCAGGCTCTGCATTGGGACCAGTTCAGCTGGTCCCCGACGGCAGCCGTGATCCGGCTCGATCAGCCCCGCGCACTCCAGCAGAGCGCCCGGCTGATCGACCGCGGCCCAGGAGCAATCGCGAAAAAAATCACTTGAAGCGTTGTTAAAATTTTTCTCCTACCCGCGCCAACGTCCCCTTTTATTTGCGCCCCCGAAGCACCCGACCTCCCGAACAACGCCTCCTGCAGCTGTCGGTGTTTTCGCCCGGCGATGCTGCAGGGGGTGGAACTGAAGTTCGGGTCCGGGGGTTTACGGGGGGGGGGGGCAATGCGCACGGCAATGACGTCACAATCTCCGGGCGCAGGAGACCGTGGCGCAAAGTGTTACCGCCGCCGCAAACCTCTCGGCCAATTTAGCGGGTGTCGTTCATTTCGCTGTGCCTGGTCGGTAAGTCGTTAGCGCCCTGTTATCGCCCCCCAGAGGCGATAATGGGAGGCGCTAAGGTACCGAATTTCTCCCCCTATGAATTCACTGACACAGTTCCTTGTAACTCACTGATGGCTTGGTTGGTACAGACAGTGCGGTACTGAGTCATAGAGACAAGGAAGCTCCACCTTCAATTCCCAGTCTGTGCTGTGTTTGGGTTCCTGGTGCTGGTTGCTGTCCAGTGACCCTCCTGCTAGGGAATGTGGGTGTGGTACTCATAACAAGATCAGGGTTGGCTGTGATGTTCCCAATGGCCAATTACCCTATGACACTCAGCCTGCCCATGCAACTGTACCCCAGCCAGAGTCAACCCCATGCAACTGTACCCCAGCCAGAGTCAGCACCATGGAACTGTACCCCAGCCAGAGTCAGCACCATGGAACTGTACCCCAGCCAGAGTCAGCACCATGGAACTGTACCCCAGCCAGAGTCAGCACCATGGAACTGTACCCAGCCAGGTCAAGCACCATGGAACTGTACCCCAGCCAGAGTCAGCACCATGGAACTGTACCCCAGCCAGAGTCACTCTCCCTGGAACTGTACCCCAGCCAGAGTCAGCACCATGGAACTGTACCCCAGCCAGAGTCAGCACCATGGAACTGTACCCCAGCCAGAGTCAGCACCATGGAGCTGTACCCCAGCCAGAGTCAGCACCATGGAACTGTACCCCAGCCAGAGTCAGCACCATGGAACTGTACCCCAGCCAGAGTCAGCACCATGGAACTGTACCCCAGCCAGAGTCAGCACCATGGAACTGTACCCCAGCCAGAGTCAGCACCATGGAGCTGTACCCCAGCCAGAGTCAGCACCATGGAACTGTACCCAAGGAGAATTCTGCATCTTCAGGAGAGATGGGGTGAAAATGGAGAGGGAACAACAAAGAATAAACCAAGATGTTTTGGAGGGCCAGCGTAAACAGTTAAAAAAAACATTGTGCGTTCAACTTAAAAGTAGCTAAAGTAATTTATGCCGGGGATAATGCCAGGGGTTCCAGTCTTCAAAATGACAGGTTTTGGTAAGGAACATTGTTGGGAATGTCTGTCTCTTATGGATAAACTTGAGGGAACTGTAAACCCAACCGTGGGTTATCTCAGTCCCATGCAGACGGCAGTTAGTTCCAGGTCAGGATAGAGTGTAGGTGAGTGGACACCCACACCTGGTACAACAGTATGACCTGACTATCAATAAAGTCCAATAAACCAGGACAGACGGTGCCAAGCCAAGCCTGACCCACCACAATGGCAATGAAGTGGCAGCGCCCATCGATGGGGTTGTGTATAGCAATACTGAGATTGCGTAAGGAAGGGAGAGGAGACACAAAAGGAGAGGTTCATTTGAGCAGTTTGCTTATTTGGAACATAGGAGCAAGAGGAGGCCATTCAGCCCCTCGAGCCTGTTCCACCATTCAATTAGATCATGGCTGATCCGTATCTTAACTCCATTTATCTGCCTTTGTTGCAGTTCCCTTGATACCCTTACCTAACAAAAATCTATCAATCTGTGTTTTGAAATTTTCAATTGACTCAGTGCTTTCTGACATCACCCCTGAACAGCCTAGCTCTAATTTTAAGGTTATGCCCCCTTGTTCTGGACTCCCCCCACCAGAGCTTCTTTCTATCTACCCTATCAAATCCTTTAATCGTCCTAAATGCCTCGATCAGATCACCCCTTCATCTTCTAACTCGAGGGAATACAAAGCTAGTCTATGCAACCTGTCCTGTACTCCCCTGGGCATTGTGTTGTGAGCACGTCATCGGCAGTAAGCGCAGTTACTGAGATCGTGCGCGGAGATAAAGAGGAAGAGACCGCGTGGCTCCTGTGTCTGGCTTCCGACTACTAGGGTCCCGAGATGGAGGTTCAGGGAACATCAATCTCTTTTGGCTGTCCAACAGGGACCAGGGCCACACAGGTGGGAAGGGAGCGGTCCTCGGTGGCTCACACACTGCCCTGCAGCCTTGCCTGGCCATCCTGCCCCCCAATACAAAGGTGCTTGACCTACTACTGCAAGAAGTCACATCTTGCCATTCACCAGGCTGCTGCGAATTTTCAAAGACTGAGATCGATAGATTTTTGTCGGGTAAAGGTATCAAGGGAGCAAAGGTGCGAAAATGGAGTTGAAGTGGAGATCGACATGAATGGCGGGACAGGCTCAAGGGGCTGAATGGCCGACTCCTGTTCCTATGACGGGTTTCAGAGCACAAGGATTTACCCGGCCGCCTGGTAGTGTTTGTTTAACCGCTCCCTCTGTGCCAGAATGAGGCGCAGACGCACGGGTGTCAAGTCAAGTGCCCATGGGATAGACCAAACTACTGGCGGAGAACTTCCAGTCCCATTGGGCAAATGCAACAAGCACAACTCCTGCCCGCAAGTACCCAAGGACTTGTGGGCACCACCTGTTAATCGAGGGTATCTGAGCAGCGCATGACATTCAAAGCCTCACTTTTACGCGGGTCCCTTTAAAAGTGACAACTTCTTAATGGAATCTTGTTCCAGCAGAATCCTTTCATACTATGGTAAATACACTGCAAAAGTCACGGGGGCCAATATAATTGGTTAAGAATGGGCTGCAAGGATATAAACGTAAGTGATGAACTATTCCATGGAACACGATGGACCCTGTCCTGTTGGGGCTCGAGCAGTGCTATCTCTGGAATGCAACAACAACTTAGATTTATATAGTGTCTTTAACACAATAAAATGTCCCACGGCACTTGTTATATAAAACAAATTGACACCAAGTCACATAAGGGGATGTTAGGGCAGGTGACCAAAAGCTTAGTCGAAGAGGTAGGTTTTAAGGAGCGTCTTAAAGGAGGAAAGAGAGGCGGAGAGGTTTAGGGAGGGGATTCCAGAGCTGAGGGCCCAGGCAGCTGAAGGCACGGCCCCCAATGGTGGAGCGATTAAAATCGGGGATGCTCAAGAGGCCAGAATAGGCAGAGCGCAGAGGTCTAGGGGGATTATAGGGCTGGAGGAGATTACAGAGATATGGAGGGACGAGGCCACAGAGGGATTTGAAAACAAGGATGAGAATTTTAAATTGAGGCATTGTTTAACTGGGAGCTAATGTAGGTCAGCGAGCACAGGGGTGATGGGCGAACGGGACTTGGTGTGAGTGCGACACAGACAGCAGAGTTTTGGATGACCTCTAGTTTATGGAGGGTAGAATGTGGGAGGCCAGCCAGGAGAGCGTTGGAATAGTCGAGTCTAGAGGTGATAAGGACAGGGATGAGGATTTTGGCAGCAAGCCTGGATTGGGTCCAGGAGAGTTTTTAACAGAGATTTCTCCTCTGGGAGGTTTTCCATTTGGTTATTTGCCTTATAATAAGATTAAAGGTAATTGGATGGTTGTTGAGAGTGCCGACATGCATGGAGCATTGGAAAGAACTTTACTTTTCAAATGCAGTCTGTTTCCAGGATTTCTGTTTCTTTTTTTTGTGAGATCAAGATTCCTTCCCCAAAGACCTTCACTGGTCTCAAGAGCTGCAGCTCCAGTCCAAGGCTGGGGCAGCCTGTTAGCACTGCACGCACTAAGTGCAGTACTGAGGAAGTGCTGCACTGTCGGCGGTGCCATCTTTCGGATGAACCGTTAAACCGAGGCCCCGTCTGCTCCCTCAGGTGGATGTAAAAGATCCCATGGCACTATTTCGAAGAAGAGCAGGGGGAGTTCTCCCCGGTGTCCTGGGCCAATATTTATCCCTCAACCAACATCACTAAAAAAAAACGATTATCTGGTTATTTATCTCATTGCTGTTTGTGGGATCTTGCTGTGCGCTAATTGGCTGCCACATTTCCTACATTACAACAGCGATATCAACTGCAGACAGCTACACTTGAAAAACACTTAATTGGCTGTAAAGCACTTTGGGAAGTCCTGAGGTTGTGAAAGGCACTATATAAATGCAAGCTCTTTTGTACTTTCTTAATCCTGTTTGTAATGTGGCCTGGGAGACACTCATGGTTCACCTGTCCTCCCCTCCTCTCCCCTTCCCCATCCCGCTCCTCCTCCCCCTCCCCTCCCCAGCCTGTCCAGCCGTGGGCTGTTGACTGAGCTGGGATCCAGTGCCGTTGTCTCTCCTTTCCTTGACCTCAAAGCAGAAGGCGGCAGAAGAATGGAGGCAGGTTATCCCAGCTCTCACACAGCAAGGGAAAGAGCCCTATCAAAGCACAACTCTTTTTAGTACTTCTATTGGACCTGTTGGCTCCTTCCCTCTTTCTGTTGGGAAGTGCCCGGTCTCTACTTGGCAACTGCCCGCAGCATTTCTGACAGAAATCAGGAGCTCACTGTGTGAGAGAAGCACAGTCACAGACCCTGTGACCCGTCACTTTGTACGGGACACAGCTGCAGACCCACACAAGCACGCACATTTGCTTTAGAGCATCAACAACAACTTGTATTTATATAGCACCTTTAATGTAGGAAAACGTCCCAAGGCGCTTCACAGGAGTGTCATAAGACAAAAAATTTGACACCGAGCCACATAAGGAGAAATTAGGCAGGTGCTTGGTCAAACAGGCAGGTTTTAAGGAGCGTCTTAAAGGAGGAGAGAGAGGCGGAGAGGTTTAGGGAGGGAGTTCCAGAACTTAGGGCCCAGGCAGCTGAAGGCACGGCCGCCAATGGTTGAGCGATTATAATCAGGGATGCACAAGAGGCCAGAATTAGAGGAGCGCAGATATCTCGGAGGGTTGTGGGGCTGAAGGAGATTACAGCGATAGGGAGGGGCAAGGCCATGGAGGGATTTGAAAACAAGGATGAGAATTTTGAAATCGAGGTGCTGCTTAACCGGGAGCCAATGTAGGTCAGTGAGCACAGGGGTGATGGGCGAACGGGACTTGGTGCGAGTTAGGACACGGGCAGCCATCCTAGCAAGAGCTGGCATAGACACGTTGGGCTGAATGGCCTCTTTCTGCGCTGTAAACTTCTATGGTTGTATTGAACAGCGTTGTCACCCACTGCGCCACCTTAATGGCCAATGGTTTAACTGTTATCTGAAGATCCCATCACTGTTGTGACATCTGATTGAGTGTGAACACCAAGTGGTTTTGCTGTAATAATAGTGACGAAACTTCACTTGCAATAAATACCATGGGAAGTTGACTAAATTTTACAATGACAAGCCGTTGAGACGTGATGTTTAATTTTTTTTAAAGCCAAAAAATATATATATTTAACATGGGTTGCCAACTCTCCCGGATTGGCCTGGAGTCTCCAGGAATTGAAGATTAAATTTCCAGGGCACTGCCCGGGAGCAACTCTCAGGAGAAAAATCACAGGGGCGTTAAAAATAATCGTGTTTTTCTTTTCATTTTCTTTGGATACTTCTATTTATTAATGATAGAAATATTGGCGATAAAAAAAAGCTTTTTTGACTGACGGTCAAGCGATTGGGTGAGGAAGAGTCTTCGCGCTGGCCAAGATGATGAAAGTTGGCAACACTGGTTTACCAGGCATTTGGGAGGGGTGGGGGGTTTGTTAAGCAGGCAGTCTCATCGAGAAGCCCCGTCAGATCATTCGGTAGGAGGCTGCTTTGCTCATGGCCTCCTGGTAGGTGTCATTGTCTGTGAGCTCCAGCTCGATCTCATGGGCGTTGCTCATGTGCTGTTTCAGGGTCTTGTAGCAGTCGAAGATTCTGCCGCACTGGGCGCACCTGTAGCGGGGGTGGCTGCTGTGCTTGGCCTGGTGCCTCCAGCAAGACCTGTGCGTGTGAAAGGCCCGGTCGCACAGGCGGCAGCGATAGTTCATCCGCCAGAAGTGGACCTTCAGGTGCGAGCCGAGGCTCTTCTCGTCCTCGCACCAGAGGTCGCAGATGTTGCAGACGTGGTAGATGTGGCCACGGGCCAGCGCCAGGTAGAAGTATTTGGACATCGGCACGAAACGAGCCAGGCCAGGGGCAGGGGCAGGGGCTGGGGCACCTTCCGGGGGACTCGGCTCCTTGCTCGCTGCCGCTTGGCCCTGCTCAGAGGTTGGCCGGCCCGCCGGGCGCCCTTCCCTTGCGGGAAGAGGTCTACACCGGCTCAAGCACCTCCAGCGGCGGAGCTTGCGAGGCTTGCAGAACTTGGCGTGGACCTGCAAGGTGCGAAGGCTCCTGAGCAAGCTCCGGCATGACGAGCACCGGTAGGAGTGGGAATGATATCTGGGGATGCCGGTTGGCTGGGCTGTGGCCGAGTTGCCGGCACCTTCAGCCCACTGTTGGGTCGATGCTTGGCCGGGTGGCGTTGGGTCAGTTGGCACCTGCCTCGGGCTCGCCTCGTCAGGATAAGAAGTATGGCCAGCTTCGCCAGTGAGGCTTTCGCTCAGTTCTTTCTCATTCTCCTCTGGGACCTCATTCAAGCGGTCTGTCGCTGCAGGCTGCAATTCCGCCGGGGTTGTGTGGGTCTTAGGAAACGGGCAAACACTCCCTCTTGGCAGCCCCAAGTCCTCGGCCTCCCCTGAACCAACTGCTGAGCCGACTGCGCCAGAGCCGGAGAAGGGCTGGAGGTCCCTCGGGGAGTTTGTGCGCGGAGTTGGTCTGACCAGCGACCCTGGGTCGGACCTCCTTCCTTGAGGTCCTGCGGCTTGTCCCTGACACGTGTGTGCGGGACTTTCTGAAAATTGGGGTTCTTTCTTCAGGTCCTGGGTGAAACTAGGATTGTGCGTCTTGCTGTAACTGATGTGAAACTGCAAGGTGTCGAGGCTCCCGAACGTTTTTTGACACACTAAACATCTGTAAGAATGGTTGTCCATGGGTTGAGGTCTGTCGTGGGGAGACTGTTGGACGGATGTTTGAAGGTGTGTCACTGGGCTAGTAGATGTCTCCTTATAGGAAAGGCCGCCTCTCATGGAAGGATGATCAGAATCAGAATCCCCACTGCCTCCGTCGTTCTGCTTTGAGACGCTCTCCATCCACTGGGTCATTGTCTCCCGCAGCTCCACGGGAATGAACTGGTTGTCGCTGAAAGAGAAAACACTCTCGATTTTCAGCCCTGTGTCCTCGGCTGCACCCGAGAGAGCAATCAGTTTTGAAGCAGGTTCATAGCTAGTGGGAGAAAGACTTGAATCAGAGCTGGAACTGGCCCGTAGATCAATGGGTTGGAGGCTCTTGGAGTTCAGGGGTCCCGAGTGAGTATCTGGCCCGTTTTCTGAATGCACTTCTTCGCTTGTCACTAGGACTTCCGATTCGGCTTCTTCCTGTTGCCCTAATCCTTCATCTGAGTTGGTGGAATTCTTCACAAATGGTTTTATATTCTTCAAATGACTCAGATTGCTCAGGTTGGATTTGTTGCCACAGAGACATCCTTTGGCGACGTATTGAGGCTTCATCCTTGATGCCCATTGGTTTTCAAGCTTGTCCACTGAACTGCCAATCAAGTTTGGACCTGTCTGGTGGTTGGAAGATGCTAAAGTTGTTGCCAAGCTGGAGTGAGACAGCCAGCACCTGAACAACGTGGGATTACTGATCTCTTCGCCAGCATCGGAATATTCAATATCTGTAGGATACAGTTTCATGAAATCTTTGACTGTAAGGTAGCATCACTCATTTAAAAGCATCTACATAAGTAAACTGGCTTTGGTTAGGGTGTGCAGTCAATTCTAACACAGAACCCAATTCATCAACATCTCAGAGCCGGAACTAAACAGTTAAAACCTCCTTTCTTCAGCTGGAGTATTGTGTCCAATTCTGGGCAGCACACTTTAGGAAGGATGTCAAGGCCTTAGAGAGGGCGCAGAGAAGATTTACTAGAATGATACCAGGAATGAGGGACTTCAATTATGTGGAGAGACTGGAGAAGCTGGGATTTTTCTCCTTGGAGCAGAGAAGGTTAAGGGGAGATTTAATAGAGATGTTCAAAATTATGAAGGGTTTTGTTAGAGTGAATGAGGAGAAACTGTTTCCAGTGGCAGGAGGGTCAGTAACCAGAGGACACAGATTTAAGAGAATTGGCAAAAGAACCAGAGGGGGAGAGTTGAGGAGAATTTTTTTTATCCAGCGCGTTGTTATGATCTGGAATGCGCTGCCTGAAAGGACGGTGGAAGCAGATTCAATAGTAACTTTCAAAAGGGAATTGGATAAATACTTGAAAAGGAAAAATTTACAGGGCTGTGGGGAAGGAGCAGGGGGGAGTGGAGCTAATTGGATAGCTCTAGCAAAGAGCCGGCATAAGCACAATGGGCTGAATGGCCACCCTCTGTGCTGTATGATCCTATGATTCCCTGGGCAGCCTGGTGACATTATAGATTGCTACATGAACAGTGATACCACAGGGAGAGAAGTACAGGCTCACTGTTCCACACTACTCTCGTGTCAAGTTCCTAATACTGGGCAAACAATCTGTAAGACTGGAGGTCCATCGCATTTGAGCATTTTTCACCATTTCTCCATGGGAAGGGTTTAGAAATGAGTTACATTTAAGTGGTGTTTAAATTTACCGTGGGTTTGCGCCAGTTTAAAATTCTCCTTGAAGCCATAGGAGCAATAGGAACAGGAGGAGGCCATTCAGCCCCTCAAGTCTGTTCTGCCATTCAATTAGATCATGGCTGATCTGTACCTCGACTCCATTTACCCACATTTGTTCCATTTCCCTTGATACCCTTACCGAACAAAAATCTATCGATCTCAGTCTTGAAAGCTCCAATTGTCCCAGCATCCACAGCCTTTTGGGGGAGAGAGTTCCAGATTTCCACCACCCTTTGTGTGAAAAAGTGCTTCTTAATTTCCCTCCTAAATGGCCGAGCTCTAATTTTAAGATCATGACCCCTCATTCTTGATTCCTCCATCAATGGAAATAGTTTCTCTGTGTCACATTGCAACAGTGACTACACTCCAAAAGTACTTCATTGGCTGTAAAGCGCCTTGAGACGTCCGGTGGTCGTGAAAGACGCTATATAAACGCAAGTCTTTCTTTCTCCCCTATCGAACCCTTTTATTGTTTGAAAGACCTCGATCAGATCACCCCTCAATCTCCGAAACTCAAGGGAATACAAACCAAGTTTATGCAATCTGCCCTCATTATTTAACCCTCTAAGCCCCGGTATCATTCTGCCACACCCTCTTCAAGGCTAATATATCCATCCTGAAGTGCGGTGCCCTGATCACAGTGAACTACACAACTGAAGCATCATTTCCTCCCCTTTGTAATCCAGCTCTCTTGTGATAAAGGCTAACATTCCATTAGCTTTTTGTACCTGTCTACTGGCTTTTAATCATTTGTAAACCCGGACACCCAAATCTCTCAGCTCCTCCACAGTTTCTAGTTTCGCTCCATTTAGAAAATACTCTGTTCTGACGAAAGGTCACCGACCTGAAACGTTAACTCTGTTTCTCTCTTCACAGATGCTGCCTGACCTGCTGAGTATCTCCAGCATTTTCTGTTTTTATTTTAGAAAATACTCTGATTTATCTTTCTTGGGTCCAAAGTGGATGACCTCACACTTGCCCATAATTTTGCCCATTACTCATCTGTCTACTATCAGGAAAGATTGGACAGGCTGGGGCTCTTTCCTCTCAAAAAGAGAAGATTGAGGGGTGACCTGATAGAGGTCTTCAAGATTATGAAAGGGTTTGACAGGGTAGACGTAGAGAAGATGTTTCCGCTTGCGGGCGAGACCAGCACTGGCCGCCATAAATGTAAGATTGACACTAATAAATCCAATCGGGAATTCAGGAGGACTTCTTTACCCAGAGGGTGGCGAGAATGTGGAACTCGCTACCACGGGGAGTAGTTGAGGTGAAGAGCACGGATGAATTTAAGGGGAAGCTAGCTAAGCACATGAGGGAGAAGGGAATAGAAGGATATGTTGATGGGGTGAGATGAAGAGGGGTGGGAGGAGGCTGGTGTGGAGCATGAACACCGGCATGGACCAGTTGGGCCGAATGGCCTGTTTCTGTGGCTCTAACTACTTTGTAATTTCCTGCTACCATCTGCACTACTTCCTGGTCCTCCTAATTTGCCACCTGCTGCAGCTGCTGAGACAGAGAGGAGTTTATTTGCTAATGAGTCAGACATTGAAGATATATTATACAATGACCATGGGCAATGGATAATTTGTTTCTTATTTCAGACTTTCCTACCAACATCCATACCGTTTATTGTTGGGATGAGTCTATTAGTTTGAACCCGCCTTGAGGTGTCTTTTAAGAACCCATTCATGAGGGGGAGGAAGTTGGCTTAGTCATAGGCTTATTGGTGAATCACTGCATGGGGGACAAGTCAAAGGGGCGGCTTCCCTTTCCCAGCCCCATTTCCTGTAGTCAGAAGTAACAGAAAGCAGAGAAATCCCGACTGTCCAAAGATAGGTCCAAAGAGACTTGGGGGTCCATGTACATAGATCATTAAAATGTCACAAAAGCAAAATACTGCGGATGCTGGAAATCTGAAATATAAACAGAAAATGCTGGAAATACTCAGCAGGTTAGGCAGCATCTGTGGAGAGAGAAACAGAGTTAACGTTTCAGGTCGATGACCCTTCATCTCTCTACAGATGCTGCCTGCCCTGCTGAGTATTCCCAGCGTTTTCTGTTTTTATATTAAAATGTCACAGGCAGGTACAGAAAATAATCAAAAGGACGCGACTGCTGCCAACGGGCTGCGCATGCGCGCTGCCGGTTCATCACGGGAGCGGGTTTGTTAAAAAAAAATTTTAAAGCCGGGAAGGGAGCGAGCTCATTAGCATGACCGTTTTTAAAAAAAGCAGAAACATCGTGCTTCCGGTTTTGGAGTGCGCGGTACGCTTCTGCGCAGCTTCCAGTTCGTTGGCAGCAGTCACTCCATAATCAAAAAGGCTAATGGATGCTGGCCTTTATATCTAGAGGACTAGAATACAATGGGGTAGAAGTTATGCTGCAGCTGTACAAAACCCTGATTAGACCACACCTGGAGTACTGTGAGCAGTTCTGGGCACCACACCTTAGGAAGGATATATTGGCCTTGGAGGGAGTGCAGCGTAGGTTTACCAGAATGATACCCGGACTCCAAGCGTTACATTATGAGGAGAGATTACACAAACTAGGGTTGTAGTCCCTGGAATTTAGAAGGTTAAGGGGTGATCTGATCGAAGTTTTCAGGATATTAAGGGGAACAGATAGGGTAGATAGAGAGAAGCTATCTCTCTGGGTGGGGGTGGGGGTCTTAGACTACATAGGATTACATCGGATATACGGCACAGAAACAGGCCATTCGGCCCAACCAGTCCATGCTGGCATTTATGCTCCACTCGAGCCTCCTCCCGTCTTTCCTCATCTAACTCTATCAGCATAACCCTCTATTCCCTTCTCCCTCATATGCTTGTCTAGCCTCCCCTTAAATGCCTCTATACTATTCGCTTCAACCACTCCCTGTGGTAGCGAGTTCCGCATTCTCACCACTCTTTGGGTAAAGAAGTTTCTCCTGAATTCCCTATTGGATTTCTTGGTGACTATCTTATATTGATGGCCTCTAGTTTTGCTCTTCTCCACAAGTGGAAACACTCTCTCTGTATCTACTCTATCAGAACCTTTCATGATTTTAAAGACCTCTATTAGGTCACCCCTCAGCCTTCTCTTTTCAAGAGAAAAGCGACCCAGCCTGTTCATTCTTTCCTGATAGGTATAACCTTGCATTTCTGGTATCATCCTTGTAAATCTTTTTTGCACCCTCTCCAGTGCTTCTATATCCTTTTTATAATATGGCGACCAGAATTGTACGCAGTACTCCCAAGTGTGGTCTCACCAAGGTTCGATACAAGTTTAGCATAACTTCCCTACTTTTCAATTCTATCCCTGTAGAAATAAACCCTAGTGCTTGGTTTGCTTTTTTTATGGCCTTGCTCCTCTACCTCACCTAGACTCGCACCCTCCAAGTAATAAGTGACCTCCCTATTCTTTCTACCAAAATGTAATACCTCACATTTATCTGTGTTGAACTTCATTTGCCAATTATATGCCCATTCTGTAAGTTTATTAATGTCCTCCTATAATTTGTTGCAGTCCTCCTCAGTATTGACTATCCACCCCCCCAATTTGGTATCATCTGCAAATTTAGAAATTGTGTTTTTGATTCCAAAGTCTAAATCATTAATGTAAATTATGAACAGCAGTGGTCCCAGCACTGATCCTTGTAGAACACCACGACCCACCTTCTGCCACTGTGAATAGCTGCCCTTTACTCCCACTCTGTGCTTTCTGTCTTGAAGCCAGCCAGCAATCCATTCTGCTACTTGTCCCCTGACTCCGCATTCTCTGACCTTGTTCATCAGTCTATTATGGGGTACCTTATCAAAGGCCTTTTGAAAATCTAGATAAATTACATCTACTGCATTACCATTGTCTACTCTCTCTGTTACCTCTTCAAAAAATTAAATGAGGTTGGTCAAGCAAGACTTTCCCTTTTGAAATCCATGCTGACTATTCCTTATTATATTTTTGGTTTCTAGATGTTCTTCTATTTTCTCCTTTAGTAGGAATTCCATTATTTTTCCTACCACCGATGGTAAGCTGACTGGTCTATAATTCCCTGGAGATGTTCTATCCCCCTTCTTGAATATAGGTATTACATTAGCTATCCGCCAGTCCTCTGGCACTACACCTTTTTCTAACGAATTATTAAATATGTGTAGTAATGCCTCTGCTATCTCTTCCCTAGATTCTTTTAAAATGCGTGGATGCAATCCATCCGGACCAGTGGTTTTATCCTCTTTGAGTTTGATTAGTTTATTTAATATATCCCCTCTTTTTATTTTAAATGCATTTATCTCATTACTAATCTCATCATCCGATGTCATATCCACCTGGGGCATAGTCGAAAAATTAGAGCCAGGCCTTTCAGGAGTGAAGTTAGGAAACATTTCTACACACAAAGTTTGGAAGTCTCTTCCGCAGACAGCAATTGTTGCGAGGTCAATTGTTAATTTTAAATCTGAGATTGATAGATTTTTGTTAACCAAAGGTATTAAGGGTAATGGGGCAAAGGTTAGGTCACAGATCAGCCGTGATCTCATTAAACGGCTGAACAGGCTCAAGAGGCTCAATGGCCTCCTCCTGTTCCTATGTTGAAGATCAGTCGGTCAGGATGATCAGCTGAGACAAAGCCAAGAAAGGCCTTGGCAGCTTTCTGTGCGACTAGTGTCCCCCAAGCCCTTGTTCGCCTTGGTCTGTTTCAATGCTCAGGGAACGCTAAATAAAGGCAAGTATTTTCCCCGTTAACTGGGCTGCGTGGTTTATTATTTTACTTATTCATGAGGAGGGGTTTGAAGTTAAGTGAAGTAAATGAGTTTGAATTAGAACCGTTACACTGTACTTTCACCTGCTGTTTGTTTAATAAAGCAGCTTAACATTTGTATCTAGCTTCATCTCGTCAAAGTGTTTCCAGTCTGCCTACTGAGAAAATGACGACGCACGTGTGAAGGCATGTGTGAAAGACAAAATGTCCAATTCACAAGGGGACACTATTGATCCGTCCCTCCCCCAGGTTTCACTATTGCATGATTCGATATTAAGGCACACTCCTGAACATAAGACGCAGGGACCGCTTATGAGTGACTAGCACCACTGAACCCAAAAGAATATCTAAGGCAGACCCACAATTTGCATCAGGCCCTCTGGGTTAGGGAGGGGAAAGTTAAGCAGTGTTCCTTACAATCCCAAAGCTCCTGCTGGATAGTGAGTGATTATAGGCATCTGATGAGGACTGTGGCGCAGATTGACTGTGATCTACATCGCTCTCCCATCACCCCTGTGCTCGCTGACCTACATTGACTCCCGGTTAAGCACACCATGATTTTAAAATTCTCATCCTTGTTTTCAAATCCCTCCATGGCCTCGTCCCCTCCCTATCTCTGTAATCTGCTCCAGCCCCACAACCCTCTGAGATATCTGCGCTCCTCCAATTCTGGTCTCGTGAGCATCCCTGATTATAATCGCTCCACCATTGGTGGCCGTGTCTTCAGCTGCCTGGGCCCTGAGCTCTGGAATTCCCTCCCTAAACCTCTCTGCCTCCCTACCTCTCTCTCTCCTCTTTTAAGACGCTCCTTAAAACCTATCTCTTTGACCAAGCTTTTGGTCACCTGGCCTAATATCTCCTTATGTGGCTCATTGTCAACTTTTGTTTGAAAGTGCCCCTGTGACGCGCCTTGGGACGTTCTACTACGTTAAAGGCGCTATATGAATACAAGTTGTTGTTGTTGTTGTTGCCCCACATGGTTGAAATAGTTGCCTGGACAGAGCGCACTGAGGGAAATAGGTAGGGATGGTTTGCATGTCTGTAAAAGAGACTGTAAAAAGAATCACTGAGAACCAGCAAGAGTCAGTGAGAGTCAGCAAGAACCAGCGAGAACAAATGAGAGTGTAAGTCAGTGAGAATCAGTGTCAATGAGTCAGTGAGAGCTAATAAGAGTCAGCGAGGATCAGTGAAAGCTGGCGAGAGTCTGCCAGTCAGAGAGTCAGTGAGCGTCGGTGAGAATCAGTGAGAGTCAGTAGTTAGTGAGAGTCAGTAGTTAGTGAGAATCAGTGAGAGTCAGTAGTTAGTGAGAATCAGTGAGAGTCAGTAGTTAGTGAGAATCAGTGAGAGTCAGTAGTTAGTGAGAATCAGTGAGTCAGTAGTTAGTGAGAATCAGTGAGAGTCAGTAGTTAGTGAGAATCAGTGAGAGTCAGTACTTAGTGAGAATCAGTGAGAGTCAGTAGTTAGTGAGAACCAGTGAAGATCAGTTCCTTCAGGAGATGAAGGAGAAAATGGGGGCAATTAAAAGGGAGGGGGAAATAGGGAGTGTTTGATGGACTAATGGATTGATGGAGAGAATGTGACGGAATACAGACAGAGATACGGAAGGAGACCAAGGGCACGAACGTGTGAAATTCAAACTTTTCTCACCAGACGGAGGCTGGGGTTGGTTCCCCTGGACCTCGGGGCATCTCCTGCCCTGGGGCGGGGCGGGCTGGGGACTTTCTTGCCCCGCTGGGATGTGGAGGTCGGTTCTCCGAGACATGCCCCAAACCTGAAGTGACACCAGCGAGTCCGGGGTTGAGTGGCGGCGGGGAATAGGCGGCCGTTGGGCGGGCGGAACGTGCGGGAAACGAACGCGTTCGCAACTGTTAATCGCACAAAACCGTTCCAGTCCGGGACAGCCATGGACAGAGGGGCAGTAACCCGTAAACGAGGCGGGAGTGACCCCCAAACTAGAATCATGCAGCACAGAAAGAGGCCATTCGGCCCATCGTGCCTGTTCTGGCTCTATTGCAGAACTCTCCAATTAACCCCACTCCCCATAACCCTGTAATTGGTTTTTCTCCCTCTTCAAGGATTTATCCAATTCTCTTTTGAATGTTACTATTGAATCTGCTTACACCACCCTTCTAGATCACAACAAATCCAGGCTAACCCTCCCAGTGCGGTGCTGAGGGAGCGCTGCACTGTCGGAGGTGCCGTCTTTCGGATGAGACGTTAAACCGAGGCCCCGCCTGCCCTCTAGGGTCAAGGTAAAAGATCCCATGGCCACTATTTCGAAGAAGAGCAGGGGGAGTTCTCCCCGGTGTCCAGGTCAATATTTATCCCGCCATCAACATCACTAAAACAGATTATCTGGTCATTATCACGTTGCTGTTTGTGGGAGCTTGCTGTGCGCAAATTGACTGCCACGTTTCCCACATTACAACAGTGACTACACTTCAATGAAAAGTACTTCATTGGCTGTAAAGCACTTTGAAACGTCCGGTGGTCGTGAAAGGCGCTATAGAAATGCAAGTCTGTCTTTCTTTCACTGTGTGTAAAAAAAAATGTTTCCTCATGTCTGATTCTTTTGCCAATCACATTAAAACTGTGTCCTCTGGTTACCGACCCTTCTGCCACTGGAAACAGTTTCTCCTTATTTACTCTATAAGAACAAGAACATAAGAATTAGGAGCAGGAGTCGGCCACACGGCCCCTCGAGCCTGCTCCGCCATTCAATAAGATCATGGCTGATCTTCGACCTCAACTCCACTTTCCCACCCGATCCCCATATCCCTGGATTCCCCTAGAGTCCAAAAATCTATCGATCTCAGCCTTGAATATACTCAGCGACTGAGCTCCCTGGGGTAGAGAATTCCAAAGATTCACAACCCTTTGAGTGAAGAAATTCCACCTCATCTCAGTCCTAAATGGCCGACCCCTAATCCTGAGACTCTGCCCCCTAGTTCTAGTCTCTCCAGCCAGGGGCAAACAACCTCTCAGCATCTACCTGTCAATCCCCCTCAGAATCCTATCAAAACCATTGTAATTTTGAACACCTCTATTAAATCTCCTCTTAACCTTCTCTGCTCTAAGGAGAACAACTCCAGCTTCTCCAATATCTCCACATAACTGAAGTCCCTCATCACCGGTACCATTCTAGTAAATCGCTTCTGCACCCTCTCCAAGGCCTTCACATCCTTCCTAAAGTAGGTGCACAGAATTGGACACAGTACTCCAGCTGAGGGAAGGAGAGAGGGAAGGGGAGGGTAGGGGAGAGAGGGAAGGGGAGAGAGGGAAAGGGAGGGAGGGGGAGAGAGGGAAAGGGAGGGGAGGGGAGAGAGGAAAGGGGGAGAGAGGGAATGGGAGGGTGGGGGGAGAGGGAATGGGAGGGTGGGGGGAGAGGGAATGGGAGGGGGGAGAGGGAATGGGAGGGGGGGAGAGGGAATGGGAGGGGGGGAGAGGGAATGGGAGGGGGGGAGAGGGAATGGGAGGGTGGGGGAGAGGGAATGGGAGGGTGGGGGAGAGGGAATGGGAGGGGGGGGAATGGGAGGGTGGGGGGGAGAGGGAAGGAGAGGGCGGGGGATAGGGAAGGGAAGGGTAGGGGAGAGAGTAGGTGAGGGTGGGGGAGAGAGGGAAGCCGTGGTCCTGTGAGCGGCTGGATCAGAGCCCAGCCCTGGGGGAGGCTGGACCCGAGCGGCTGCTGGGCGGAGTCTCACCCGGAAGCCGAATAGAAAGTTGCAGAAATAACAACAGAAAACGCTGGAAATACTCAGCAGGCCAGGCAACATCCGTGGAGAGAGAAACAGAGTTAAGGTTTCAGGTCGAAGACCCTTCGTAGAAAGTTGCAGAGCTCGGAGAGAGAGCAGGCTGATCGGAGGGACAGAGAGAGAGAGAGAAACACAGCCGGTGCAAGCATGGGCAGAAAGGTGGCGATCTTCGGCTCCACCGGGATGACGGGACTCGCGACCCTGCCGCAGGCAATCGCAGCAGGTGAGAAACTGCAGGAGCCCGAGGGAGACTGACCAGTGAGACTGACCAGACACTGACCAGCGAGAGCAGGGAAACTGGCCAGACACTGACCAGTGAAACTGACCAGACACTGACCAGCGAGACTGACCAGTGCGAGATGGGAAACTGACCAGACACTCACCAGAAACTGACCAGTGAGAGCAGGGGGTCTGACCAGAAACTGACCAGCGAGAGCTGCTTCACTCGGCCGCAGCCTGGGAGCTTATTTCGCTCTGATGGCTGAGCGGCCGCGTCTCTCTGTCTCATTCTCTGCGAGGGTCAATGATTCAGGGATCAGCCAGCGAGCGAGCCAAGGGCACGGGGCTGTTTGTGGTGCGGAGGGTGCAAATAGCCTCTGTTAATTATTACATTGCCCAGATACATTGCATGTAGTATTGCTTTTAGCCTCCCGCCGCTGGTTAAAGTATCAATTCCAAGTGCCAGATGCAATTTTAAGTTATACAATATGTTGCCTAAGAGCCGGTTCTTCTCTCGGTGCGGGTGCTGCCCTTACCTAAGCTACGCCAGCATTTCATGTAGTTTTTACATGCAGTCTAGATGTCCTCTATTAACGTTAAAACAAAGTAATGACTTGCATTTATATAGCCTCAGGACGCCCCATGGCTCTTTACAGCCAATGAAGTACTTTTTGAAGTGTAGTCACTGTTGTAATGTGGGAAACGCAGCAGCCAATTTACGCACAGCAAGATCCCACAAACAGCAATGTGATGACGACCAGATCATCTGTTTTTTGTGATGTTGGTCCAGGGATAAATATTGGCCCAGGAAACCGGGGAGAACTCCCCTGCCCTTCTTCGGAATAGTGCCGCGGGATCTTTTACGGCCACCTGAGGGGGCCTCGGATAAACTTTTCAACTGAGAGACGGCACCTCCGACAGTGCAGCACTCCCTCAGCCCTGTACCGGGAGTGCCAGCCCAGATTATGTGGCCCTGGAGCACTTACTGACGGGGCCGCACCGGCCCCCCTCCCCGGTTTCCTCCGCTCACACCCTCCCCCAGGTCTTACCCAGGGGCCACTGCAGGCGAGGTAGTGGGAGACGGCCCCTCGGCCCTGTTAGCACATTGAGGACCTTTCTGATGATGGGCCTCCTGGGTGGAGGGTGCACGCTGCAAACACACCATCAGTCAAGCACCAGATAACCGGCCACTATAGGACCCTGTACCGCCCCCCCGCCGAGTACCCACCCTGCAACACAGAGAGACAGGGAGCTAGCAACCAGCTCCTTCCTACACTTCACAAATTCACTGGATTGGCTGTAAAGCGCTTTGAAAGAAAGAAAGACTTGCATTTCTATAGCGCCTTTCACAACCACCGGACATCCCAAAGCGATTTACAACCAATTAAGTACTTTTGAAGTGTTGTCACTGTTGTAATGTGGGAAACGCAGCAGCCAATTTGCACACAGCAAGCTCCCACAAACAGCAACGTGATAATTGACCAGATCATATTTCAGTGATAACAGAAAACGCTGGAAAAACTCAGCAGGCCAGGCAGCATCCGTGGAGAGAGAAAGAGAGTTAACGTTTCAGGTCGATGACCTTTCGTCATATTTCAGTGATGTTGATTGAGGGATAAATATTGGCCAGGACGCCAGGGAGAACTCCCCTGCTCTTCTTTGAAATAGTGCCGTGGGATCTTCTACGTCCACCTGAGAGGGCAGACGGGGCCTCGGTTTAATGTCTCATCTGAAAGACGGCACCTCAGACAGTGCAGCGCTCCCTCAGCACTGCACTGGGAGTGTCAGCCTAGATTTTTGTGCTCAAGTCCCTGGAGTGGGGACTGTGAACCCACAACCTCATGACTCAGAGGCGAGGGTGCTACCAACTGAGCCACGGCTGACACATTCGCTTTGGGACGTCCTGAAGTCGTGAAAGGCGCTATATAAATGCAAGTTCTTTCTTTTCTGCAGCTTGAAAAGACTGGATCCCTCTGCTTTGAGCAAACCTGCAAGAACCTGCCACCGAATTGTTTGTTTCTTTGCAGCCAGTGTTTGCTGACTCACGCTCACATGCTGGGGAGGGTTTTTGCTGACTCGTTCTCACGAGTGTTATCAGCCGTTAGTTGGTGCCTTGCTCTGTGGGTCAAACACCACTGGGCTCGGCTGCTGGGGCAGCATGGAATTAGCAGATAAGTGTAGTGGCTTCTGGCTGCACTTTCTTATCTGTCTGCCCATGAGAGGTAGGGGGGTTATCAACTAACATGTCACAGATCAGTGTGGGAGAAATTCCTCGTACTCCTGTCATCAGAAGACAGTCAAATCGAGTCAGTCAAACCACCCCCAGAAAACATTCCTTTCCTCAATCCGAGCATTTTTGTTAGACACTGTCAACTGCTCCAAGACACTGTTAACTGCTCCGAGACACTGGTAACTGCTCTGAGACACTGTCAACTGTTCCAAGACAATTTTAACTGCTCCAAGACACTGTCAACTGCTCCAAGACACTGTTAACTGCTCCAAGACACTGTTAACTGTTCTAAGACACTTTTAACTTTTCCGAGACACTGTTAACTGTTCCAAGACACTGTCAACTGCTCCAAGACACTGTTAACTGCTCCAAGACACTGTCAACTGTTCCAAGACAATTTTAACTGCTCCAAGACACTGTCAACTGCTCCAAGACACTGTTAACTGCTCCAAGACACTGTCAACTGCTCCAAGACACTGTTAACTGCTCCAAGACACTGTCAACTGCTCCAAGACACTGTTAACTGCTCTAAGACACTGTCAACTGCTCCAAGACACTGTTAACTGCTCCAAGACACTGTCAACTGTTCCAAGACAATTTTAACTGCTCCAAGACACTGTCAACTGCTCCAAGACACTGTCAACTGCTCCAAGACACTGTTAACTGTTCTAAGACACTGTCAACTGTTCCAAGACAATTTTAACTGCTCCAAGACACTGTCAACTGCTCCAAGACACTGTCAACTGCTCCAAGACACTGTTAACTGTTCTAAGACACTGTCAACTGTTCCAAGACAATTTTAACTGCTCCAAGACACTAATAACTGCTCCAAGACACTAATAACTGCTCCAAGACACTGTTAATTGCTCCAAGACACTGTTAAATGTTCCGAGACACTGTCAACTGCTTCAAGACACTGTTAACTGCTCCAAGACACTGTTAACTGTTCCGAGACACTGTCAACTGCTTCAAGACACTGTTAACTGTTCCAAGACACTGTTAACTGCTCCAAGACACTGTTAACTGTTCCAAGACACTGTCAATTGCTCCAAGACACTGTCAATTGCTCCAAGACACTGTCAATTGCTCCAAGACACTGTTAACTGTTCCAAGACACTGTTAACTGTTCCAAGACAATTTTAACTGCTCCAAGACACTGTTAACTGTTCCAAGACACTGTTAACTGTTCCAAGACAATTTTAACTGCTCCAAGACACTGTTAACTGCTCCAAGACACTGTCAATTGCTCCAAGACACTGTTAACTGTTCTAAGACACTGTCAACTGCTCCAAGACACTGTCAACTGCTCCAAGACACTGTTAACTGTTCCAAGACACTGTCAATTGCTCCAAGACACTGTTAACTGCTCCAAGACACTGTTAACTGCTCCAAGACACTGTCAATTGCTCCAAGACACTGTTAACTGCTCCAAGACACTGTCAATTGCTCCAAGACACTGTTAACTGTTCCAAGACACTGTCAATCGCTCCAAGACACTGTTAACTGTTCCAAGACACTGTTAACTGCTCCAAGACACTGTCAATTGCTCCAAGACACTGTCAACTGCTCCAAGACACTGTCAACTGCTCCAAGACACTGTTAACTGCTCCAAGACACTGTTAACTGTTCCAAGACACTGTTAACTGTTCCAAGACACTGTCAATTGCTCCAAGACACTGTTAACTGCTCCAAGACACTGTTAACTGCTCCAAGACACTGTCAACTGTTCTAAGACACTGTCAACTGTTCCAAGACACTGTCAACTGTTCCAAGACACTGTCAACTGTTCTAAGACACTGTCACCTGTTCCAAGACACTGTCAACTGTTCCAAGACACTGTCAATTGCTCCAAGACACTGTTAACTGCTCTAAGACACTGTTAACTGCTCCAAGACACTGTCAACTGTTCTAAGACACTGTTAACTGTTCCAAGACACTGTCAACTGCTCCAAGACACTGTTAACTGCTCCAAGACACTGTCAACTGTTCCAAGACACTGTCAACTGTTCCAAGACACTGTCAACTGTTCCAAGACACTGTTAACTGTTCCAAGACAGTGTCAACTGCTCCAAGACACTGTTAACTGTTCCAAGACACTGTCAACTGCCCCAAGACACTGTTAACTGTTCCAAGACACTGTCAACTGCCCCAAGACACTGTCAACTGTTCTAAGACACTGTCAACTGTTCCAAGACACTGTCAATTGCTCCAAGACACTGTTAACTGCTCCAAGACACTGTCAACTGCTCCAAGACACTGTTAACTGCTCTGAGACACTGTTAACTGCTCTGAGACACTGTTAACTGTTCCAAGACACTGTCAACTGCTCCGAGACACTGTCAATTGCTCCAAGACACTGTTAACTGCTCCGAGACACTGTCAACTGCTCCAAGACACTGTTAACTGCTCTGAGACACTGCTGACTGCCCTGCAACACCGCTGACTTCTCGAACACAGTACCGAATGCTTTGAGACTAACAGCCATTTTCCACGTACAGATTCCAACACCCTGCACCTTCAGGAGATGTGGGGAGAAAACCAGGAACCAAAATTAAAGAGAAGGGTTAGAACACAGTTTAATGAAACTGATGCAAAAACAGAAAATGCTGGAGATACTCAGCAGGTCAGGCAGCATCTGTGGAGAGAGAAACAGAGTTAACGTTTCAGGTCGTTGCAACGTTAACTCTGTTTCTCTCTCCACAGACGCTGCCTGACCTGCTGAGTATTTCCAGCATTTTCTGTTATTATTTCAGATTTCCAGCATCCGCAGTCTTTTGCTTTTGAAAAAATGAAACTGATACCTGAAGCCCCCATTAGTGTCAGTTGAAAAGAGATGGTTAACCCGGGGTTAAATTGTAGAGTAACATAGTCCCTCATCACAATCTGCAACACCAGCTACGAGGTACCAAGAGAGGAAAACGTGCCAGACATGGACCCAATAGGAACAGGAGGAGGCCATTCAGCCCCTTGAGCCTGTTCCGCCATTCAATGAGATCATGGCTGATCTGTGACCTGACTCCATATACCCTTTGCCTTTGTCCCATGTCCCATAATACCTTTGGTTAACAAAAATCTATCAATCTCAGATCTAAAATTAACAATTGGCCTAGTCTCAGTTGCCATTTGCGGAAGAGAGTTCCAAACTTCTACCACCCTTTGTGTGTAGAAGTGTTTCCTAACTTCACTCCTGAAAGACCTGGCTCTAATTTTTAGACTATGTCCCTAGTCCTAGACTCCTCAACCAGCGGAAATAATTTCTCTCTGTCTATCCTATCAGTTCCCCTTAATATCTTGAAAAATGTGGCGAGAGTATTCAGGCTGGGATTATCCTCAGTCCCTGTGGTTTCCACATTACAATCATTGTCCATTTCACGCGTGCAAAGACTGCTCCCGTTTTCTCATAGGTCACGAGGTCACCGTTCTGGTCCGCGACCCGGCCAGACTGCCAGCCGAACGCCAAGGGGTAAAGGTCGTCGTCGGTGACGTCCTGAATAAGGAAGATGTCCAGAAGGCGGTCAAAGGTCAGGACGGGGTCATCATCATTCTGGGAACCAGGAACGACCTGAGTAAGTCTCTCCGCCGGGCTGTGGGGCGGCGATGTGGAACTTGTGTCACGTGGAGTGCTTGAGGCCAATAGCACAGATGCATTTAAGGGGAAGCTAGATAAACACATGAGGGAGAAAGGAATAGAAGGTTACGTTGATGGGGTTAGATGAAGTAAAGTGGGAGGAGGCTGGTGTGGAACATAAACACCGGCACAGACCAGTTGGGCCGAATGGCCTGTTTCTGTGCTGTAAATTCATTATTCATACAAATCATCCACTAATTAATTTCTTGGGTGGATTCACCATCTATCTGTCTAATAATATATTAAAAATATTAGGTATCTGCGCACAGCTTTCTCCATTATAAACTCCTATGTCAACATTTATACTGCAAATTGCCTATTCAAACTTGTCACGCTGTAATTAAAAAAAAGACTTGCATTTATATAGCGTCTTTCACGACCCCAAGACATCCCAAAGCACTTACAGCCAATGAAGTACTTTTTGAAGTGTAGTCACTGTTGTAATGTAGGAAACGCAGCAGCCAATCTGCGCATAGCAAGCTCCCACCAATAACAATGTGATGATGACCAGATAATCAGTTCTGGTGATGTTGATTGAGGGATAAATATTGGCCAGGACACCAATGTTACCCTGCTCCTCTTCAAAACAGCACCATGGGATCTTTTACATCCACCTGAGAGAGCAGACAGGGCCTTGGTTTAACGTCTCATCCAAAAGACGGCACCTCCGACAGTGCAGCGCTCCCTCAGCACTGCACTGGAGTATCAGAGTAGATTTTTGTGCTCAAGTCCCTGGAGTGGGACCTGAACCCACAGCCTTCTGACTCAGAAGCAAGAGTGCTACCCACTGAGCCACAGCTGACACACTTTAGCCACTGGAGGTGGAAATCTATAATAAGCACAGAATCTGAAGACCACACTTGGTCTTGATCCCACATCTGCAACACCACAGCCTAGTTTGTTAAAAGTCTTGTATATGCTGTGTGCTTCCTTTCCATATTGTGCTTACTTCCTGTGTCACGGTTTTTGGGTCACGTTCTCAATGCCAGTATTTTACGTTGCGTTTTTACAGCATAGAAACGGGCCATTCAGCCCATCAGGTCCATGTGTCATTATCACATTGCTGTTTGTGGGAGCTTGCTGTGCGCAGATTGGCTGCCGCGTTTCCTACATTACAACAGTGACTGCACTTCAAAAAGTACTTCATTGGCGTTCATGCTCAACACGAGCCTCCTCCCTCCCCTCTTCATCTAACCCTATCAGCATAACCTTCTATTCCTTTCCCCTCATGTGTTTATCCAGCTTCCCCTTAAATGCATCTTTGCTATTCGCCTCAACTGCTCCGTGTGGTAGCGAGTTCCACATTCTCAGCACTCACTGGGTAAAGGGAATAAAGTGCCAATTAAGATTTACGTGTTAGCTCTGTAAAATGCAGGAATATCGGAATATGGTGAGTTTATATATAAACAGCAAAACCCTATGGGCTGGATTTTGATACTGGGGTCGGGTTGGTGTCGGGAATCCCACATTTTGGGTTGTAGACCCGCCTCCATCGAGATGTGGCCAACCCACTGTATTTCCCCTTGATTGACCTTGTTGAGCCCGCCCAGTGAGCTCAGCAGGCCAATTAAGGGCCACCCGGCAACAGGTGACATCACAGATTGACATTTCATCTGTCAAGAGCTTTTGACAGATGAAATATCAGCGTTTGACAGCTCTGTGAAGCTGTCAAACACTGACAATATGATTTCTAACTTCAGTCCTTCCTCTCAGGCTGAGTTAGAAATCATTCCACCACAGAAACCGGAAGGCTGCTATTTTTGACAGA
This sequence comes from Squalus acanthias, assembly GCA_030390025.1. Taxonomy (NCBI): domain Eukaryota; kingdom Metazoa; phylum Chordata; class Chondrichthyes; order Squaliformes; family Squalidae; genus Squalus; species Squalus acanthias. Next base: position 10,089,608 of record CM059451.1, on the reverse strand, counting down.
ACCACGGCTTTCCTGCTTTCTGTGCCGGTGAGATTTCTAACTCCCGAGAACTGAAGGGCTGACACCTGCAGGAGGAAGTTAAGGTAAGTAAAACTTTTTCCAACACTCAGCACTTACCTTACACACTTACCTCTGCACACATGCACCCATCACTCACCTGCCCACCGGACATATCGACCCCTCCAACCCCTGCAGACCCACGGTCCGCCCCGATAACTTGGCGTGGTTGCCACCTGTCGGGAAGCCCACATTTCAGCCGCCAAATAGGGATTAGGCAAAAAACTGCCTGTTAACCTGTTAACAGGCAGTTAATTGTCACTAATCCTTTCCCGCCTCGGGGAGTCAGGGTCTCAGCACAGGTCGGGTACCCGCCGCCAGAGAAACTGGCATGGAGACGGGATGGGGTCGGGACCCCCGAATCTACAACTTTAACCCCCCGCCCCCCCGCCTCCAAACCCGACTTCACGGGTCATTGAAAATCCAGCCCAATGTTTCTAATAGTAAAATGCTATGTCGACATTTTGGGGTTGCCCTGGTTACAAGGGGTTTCGGCAGCTGAAGGTGGCAAAGAAACAGCGGCCCCCTTGAAATGCCCACCTGGTGTGATTCATCTGAATAGGTGCCCGGCAGCAATCCTGCCCGAAACAGGCGGGCGGCGGCTCACACAGGCCGATCGGGGTCCTGTGGCGGTGGCAGGACCCCGTTCGCAACTGTCAAGAGCAAATGGGCCGAGTGGCCTCACCAGCAATCCTTAAAGGGACCTCCTTAAAGGGACTGCTCCAGAAATGGCCTGGAATATTTTTTTTTTGCGGGGGTGGGGGGGGAGGGGGGGAGGGGGGAGGGGCAGGAAAAACAGGAATTCTCTTTGTGGATCCCCACAGAAATACAGTGGCCTGCTGCTGAATGGGTGGGTAGCTCAGGTTTGGGGGTAAATCTTGTGTCAACATTTCTGAAGGGGACAGTTCTCCCCGGTGTGGCGGCATGTGTTGCCGTGGTGCGTCGGCCATTTTGTTTCTTTGCCCTATTTTTGAGTGAAATTTTCTGGATGCTTTAAAACACAGTTTAGGGAGTTTCATGTGATTCTGGGGGCACCCACACTAAATCCCCCCCACCCCCCCCAAGCCTTTTGAGGCTGTCCGTTCTACCCACCTGATCCACTTGTGGCTGCCAGATTTTAGATATTGAACCGCTGACTGCTCACTCCCCACCCCTTTGGGCCTAGCGCTCAGGCCTATTGGCTTTGCACTCCTGGCTGGGGAGCCCCCCCCCCCCCCCCGCACACCTGGATTTCTGGGAGTGCACAGTCTGAGAACGACCCTTGAACTTGGAGCGTCGCGATCAAAACTCGCCGTTTGATGCCTCCTTTGTCTGTTTCTGCCTCCAACAGGCCCCACTACAATGATGTCCGAGGGAACCAGAAACATTATCGAAGCGATGAAGACCCACAGTGTGAAGAAGGTGGTGGCCTGCATGTCAAGTAAGTTTAAGGCTGGAAAGAAGGAAAAAGACTTGCATTTTATGCAGCGCCTTTCACAGCTTCTGAACATCCCAAAGCACTTTAAAGCCAATTTTGAAGTGTAGTCACTGTTGTAATGCGGGAAACGCGGCAGCCAATTTGCGCACAGCAAGATCCCACAAACAGCAATGTGATAATGATCAGATAATCTGTTTTCGATGTTGATTGAGGGATAAATATTGGCCCAGGGATAAGTCTTCAAAATAATGCCATGGGATCTTGTTACATCCACCTGAGAGAGCTCGGTTTAACATCTCATCCGAAAGACGGCACCTTCAGACAGTGCGGCGCTCCCTCAGTACTGCACTGGGAGCGTCCACCTTGTGCCCAAGTCTCTGGAGTGGGGACTATGAACCCACAACCTTCTGATTCAGAGGCGAGAGCGCTACCCACTGAGCCACGGCTGACACTTCATTCTCTTTAAGTTTCGTTTTTGAAATGGCTAGCATTTGACTATTTGATGGTGTTTTACAGAATATTGAAATGCATAAATTGGGAGTTTTCCCTGCCCTGGTGTCCCTCCGTGTCTAGCTTCTCAGGCTGTTGCACCAAGTGTTAAAAAGTTATTTAATGCAGAATTAAATGACGAGCCAACGTCTTAAAGAGGCAAAGGGGACCCAGAAAAATCTGCATCTCAGTTTTTAGCCTTTATTGCAAGGGGGTTGGAGTATAAAAGCAGGGAAGTCCTGCTACAACTCTACAGGGTATTGGTGAGACCACACCTTGAGTACTGTGTACAGTTTTGGTCTCTTTATTTAAGGAAGGATATACTTGCATTGGAAGCAGTTCAGAGACGATTCACTAGGTTAATTCCAGAGATGAGGGGGTTGACTTATGAAGAAAGGTTGAGCAGGTTGGGCCTATACTCATTGGAATTTAGAAGAATGAGAGGTGATCTTATTGAAACATATAAGATACTGAGGGGGCTCGACAAGGTAGATGCAGAGAGGATGTTTCCCCTCGTGGGGAAATCTAGAACTAGGGGGCACAGTTTCAGAATAAAGGGTCACCCTTTTAGAACTGAGATGAGAAGGAATTTCTTCTCTCAGAGGGTCGTAAATCTGTGGAATTCTCTGCCCCAGAGAGCCGTGGAGGCTGGGTCATTGAATATATTTAAGGTGGAGATAGACAGATTTTTGCAAGATAAGGGAGTGAAGGGTTATGGGGAGTGGGCAGGGAAGTGGCTTAGAGCCCAAGATCAGCCATGATCTCATTGAATGGCGGAGCAGGCTCGAGGGGCCAAGTGGCCTGTTCCTGCTCCTATTTCTTATGTTCTTCTTATGTTCTTCTCAGTAAAATACCCGAAGACCCATCGAGGGAGGGTTTGCTCATTGCAATCGAGGTTAGGCGATTCAACATTGGAGCGCGCAACTGGACTCGCTGAATGAGCGAGCTCCACAGACAGGCAAAGGAGGACCACACCGGGCAGAGCCTTTATCCAGTGAGGGGGGCTTCACCAGTCCTTTGCAGTGTATTAAGCACTGGTGAAGACAGAGGAGAGGTGCAGGTTGAGAGGCGGTTGATGTGACATTTATCTGAGGAAGGATGTTCTTGCCATGGAAGGAGTTCAGCGAAGATTCACCAAGCTGATACCTGGGATGGCAGGAATGACGTATGAAGAGAGATTGGGTCGACTGGGCTTATACTCGCTGGAGTTTAGAAGAATGAGAGGGGATCTCATTGAAACTTATAAAATTCTGACAAGTCTGGACAAACTAGATGCAGGAAGGATGTTCCCGATGGTCGGGGAGTCCAGAACCAGGGGTCACAGTCTAAGGATAAGGGGTAAGCCATTTAGGACAGAAATGAGGAGGAATTTCTTCACCCAGAGAGTGGAAAACCTGTGGAATTCTCTGCCACAGAAGGCAGTAGAGGCCAATTCATTAAATAGATTCAAGAAGGAGTTGGATATATTTCTTAAGGCTAAAGGGATCAAGGGATATGGGGAGAAAGCAGGGACAGGGTACTGAATTTGGATGATCAGCCATGATCGCATTGGATGGTGGAGCAGGCTAGAGGGGCCGAATGGCCTACTCCTGCTCCTATCTTCTATGATTCTATGATTCTATGATTTCCATTTCTACAGCCTTCCTGTTGTGGGAGGAAGCCAAGATTCCCCCACCTCTGCTGGACGTGACCAAGGACCACCAGAGGATGTATGACGTGCTGAAGAGCTCTGGCCTGGACTATGTGGCTGTGTTTCCACCTCACATTGACGGTTAGATTTTCTTTACTAAGGCGGGATAGGGATTAGAATTCGTGCTGGGCGCAAAGCAGTGGGTTTCCAAGCTAAGCTGGTTTCCCACCTAAGAGAAGCATAATGCTGATGATGAGAGGTTTTGATAGAGTAGATAGAGAAAAATTATTCCCTCTGGCATGGTGAGACCACACCTGGAGTATTTTGTACAGTTTTGGTCTCCTTACCTAAGGAAGGATATACTTGCCATAGAGGGAGTGCAACAAAGGTTCACCAGGCTGGTTCCTGGGATAGGGGGATTGTCCTATGAGGACAGATTGAGTAGGCTAGGCATATACTGTCTAGAGTTCAGAAGAATGAGAGGTGATCTCATTGAAACATACACAATTCTTACTGGGCTTGACAGGGTAGATGCAGAGAGGATGTTTCTCCTGGCTGGGGGGGGGGGGTCTAGAGCCAGGGGTCACAGTCTCAGAATAAGGGGTCGGCCATTTAGGACTGAGACGAGGAGAAATTTCTTCACTCAGAGGGTGGGGAATCTTTGGAATTCTCTACCCCAGAGGGCTGTGGAGGCTCAATCATTGAGTATATTTAAGACAGAGATCGATAGATTTTTGGATATTAAGGGAATCAAAGGATATGGGGATAGTGCAGGAAAGTGGAGTTGAGGTAGAAGATCAGCCATGATCTTATTGAATGGCGGAGCAGGCTCGACAGGCCGACTCCTGCTCCTATTTCTTATGTTATGTTAACCAATTTCCTACTCGCTGGTGCCCACTGGTGGCTGACATTAGATTTTTTCTTTATTCGTTCATGGGATGTGGACGTCGCTATTACCCTTTCCTAATTGCCGTTGAGAAGGTGGTGGTGAGCTGTCTTATTGAACCGCTGCAGTCTGTGTGGTGAAGGTACTGTTAGGGAGGGAGTGACCCAGCGACGAAGGAATGGCAATATATTTCCAAGTCAGGATGGTGTGTGACTTGGAGGGGAACTTGGAGGGGGTGGTGTTCACATGCGCCTGCTGCCCTTGCCCTTCTAGGTGGAAGAGGTCGCGGGTTTGGGAGGTGCTGCCAAAGAAGCCTTGGCGAGTTGCTGCAGTGCATCTTGTAGATGGTACACACTGCAGCCACGGTGCGCTGGTGGTGGAGGGAGTGAATGTTTAAGGTGGTGGATGGGGTGCCAATCAAGCGGGCTGCTTTGTCCTGGATGGTGTCGAGCTTCTTGAGTGTTGTTGGAGCTGCACTCATCCAGGCAAGTGGAGAGATTCTGCAGGTTGCCGCACAATCCAGTTTCAGCCACCAGGTGGCACCAGAGTCTGTGATTAAACCCAATACCTTGCAGAGGATTAAAGTCTGCTATAGACCTCTAGTGGCAGTTACAGGTTGTTGCACCGGTGTACAACCTGTCTCAGTGAGCTATCCAAGAACTGGTTTAAATTTTACTTTTTTTTAAAAGGCGTTCTTGTTTTGGGCGAATTGGGTCGATTTTGCGTTGTTAGACCTAAAGACTGTTTCATATAGAAAGAAAGCATTTGCATTTAAAGGCGCCTTTCACGACCTCAGGATGTCCCAACGCATTTCACAGCCAATTAACTATTTCTGTGAGGTGTGATCGCTGTTGTTCTGTGGGGAAATGCAGCAGGCACTTTGTGCACATGCAAGGTCTCACAAACGGCAATGCGATGAATTTAGTGGCGCTGATTGAGGGAATAAATATTGGCCAGGACACCGGGGGAGAACTCCCCCTGCTCTTCTTCAAATGGTGCCGTGGGATCTTTTACGTCCACCTGAGAGAGCAGACGGGTCCTCGGTTTAACATTTCATTCGAAAGACGGCAGCTCCGAGGTGTCAGCCTGGATTATACGTACAAGTCTCTGGGGTGGGACTTTAACGCACCATCTTCCAATGTGGAGGCGAGAGTGCTACCCACTGAGTCAAGCTTACATGTTGAGCCCTAATACCCTGCAAACAGTCTGCGCTGGATTAACAAAGTGTTTGCAGCACAGAAACAGGCCAGTCAGCTCAAAAGGTCCATGCTGGTGTTTATGCTCCACACGAGCCTCATCTCACCCCATCAGCATATCCTTCTACTCCTTTCTCCCTCATGTGCTTATCCAGCTTCCCCTTAAATGCATCTACACTATTCGCCTCAACCATTCCCTGTGGTAGCGAGTTCCACATTCTCACCACTCTCTGAGTAAAGACATTTCTCCTGAATTCCCTATTGGATTTAATAGTAACTATCTTATATTCATGGCCCCTAGTTCTGGTCTCTCCCACAAGTCTCTACGTCTACTCTATCAAATGCTTTGATAATCTTGAAGACCTCTATCAGGTCACCCCTCAGTCTTCTCTTTTCTAGAGAAAAAAGCCCCAGTCTGTTCAATCTTTGATGATAGTTATAACCTCTCAGTTCTGGTATTGAGCCCAGGTCCCAGAGCTGAAAGGCCAGCGCCTGACCCACTCCTCCCCACTACATATGTTTTATCCTCTCTATCACATACAGGATACTTGCCTTTATTAGCCGATGCCTAGAATATAAGAGCAGGGAGGTTATGCTTGAACTGTATAAAACACTAGTCAGGCCACAGCTAGAGTACTGCCTATAGTTCTGGTCACCACATTACAGCAAAGATGTGATTGCACTGGAGAGGGTGCAGAGGGGATTTACGAAAATGTTGCCAGGACTGGAGAATTTTGAGGGGACCAAATGCAATATATCCAAGTTTGCTGATGATACAAAGCTAGGTGGGAATGTAACTTGTGAGGAGGATGCAAGGAGGCCTCAAGGGGATATAGACAGGCTAAGTGAGTGGGTAAGAACATGGCAAATGGAATATAATGTGGAGAAATGGGAAGTTATCCACTTTGGTAGGAAAAATAGAAAAGGAGAGTATTTTTTAAATGGTGAGAGATTGGGAAATGTTGGTGTTCAGAGGGACCTGGGTGTCCTTGTACATGAATCACTGAAGGTTAACATGCGGGTACAGCAAGCAATTAGGAAAGCAAATGGTATGTTGGCCTTTATTACAAGAGGATTTGAGTATAAGAGTAAAGACGTCTTACTGCAATTATATAGGGCCCTGGTGAGACCACACCTGGAGTATTGTGTACAGTTTTGGTCTCCTTACCTAAGGAAGGATATACTTGTCATCGAGGGAGTGCAACGAAGGTTCACCAGACTGGTTCCTGGGATGGGGGGATTGTCCTATGAGGAGAGATTGAGTAGACTAGGCCTATATTCTCTAGAGTTTAGAAGAATGAGAGGTGATCTCATTGAAACATACAAAACTCTTACAGGGCTTGACAGGGTAGATGCAGAGAGGATGTTTCCCCTGGCTGGGGAGTCTAGAACCAGGGGTCACAGTCTCAGAATAAGGGGTTGGCCATTTAGGACTGAGATGAGGAGAAATTTCTTCACTCAGAGGGTGGTGAATCTTTGGAATTCTCTAGCCCAGAGGGCTGTGAAGGCTCAGTTGTTGAGTATATTCAAGACAGAGATCGATAGATTTTTGAATATTGAGGGAATCAAGGGATATGGGGATAGTGCAGGAAAGTGGAGATGAGGTAGAAGATCAGCCATGATCTTATTGAATGGCGGAGCAGGCTCGAAGGGCCAAGTGGCCGACTCCTGCTCCTATTTCTTATGTTCTTATTTTAGCTTTGAGGTAAGATTGGATAGGCTGGGGTTGTTTTCTTTGGAACAGAGGAGGCTGAGGGGAGACTTAATTGAGGTGTATAAAATTATGAGGGGCCTCGAGTGGATAGGAAGGACCTATTTCCCTTAGCAGAGAGGTCAATAACCAGGGGGCATAGATTTAAAGTAATTGGTAGCAGGATTAGAGGGGAGTTGAGGAGAACTTTTTTCACCCAGAGGGTGGTGGGGTTTGGAACTCACTGCCTGAAAGGGTGGTGGAGGCAGAAACCCTCACCGCATTTAAAAAGTACTTGGATATGCACTTGAAGTGCCGAAACCTACAGGGCTACGGACCAAGAGCTGGAAAGTGGGATTAGGCTCTTTTTCGGCCGGCACAGACACGATGGGCCGAATGGCCTCCTTCTGCGCTGTAAATTTCTATGATTCTATCCCGATACTCCTGATAATATCCCTCTTTTCACGATATCCCTGTTTGTGTCCTCCCTATCCCGAAGTTCTATTTAACATGGCGTACGGTCTATTTAACGTTGTTTCGTTCCTCTCACAGATGCGCACCCTCTGACCGGGAATTACACCGTGTCAGTCAATGAAAAGGGCGGCCGAGTCATCTCCAAGCACGACCTGGGACACTTCTTCCTCAAGTGCCTGACGACTTCGGAATACGATGGGAAGTTTGTCTGTGTGTCGGGAACCTACACGTCCGCGTGATACCAGCGAGAGTGCTGTTCAACGTTAACATCTCTCTCTAAACATTTGGAGCCAGAATAATAAATAAAAGATCTCGATCCACAGCTCGCGTTGACGTTTTCTGCAGTCCTGGGCAGTTAAGTAGCTCAGTGGGTAAATCCACTGCCCAGTGAGTTGCTGAGCTGGAAAAACCAGGAACATCTGAAAGTTCGATTTCTGGTCTGTGCTGAATTAGCTGCACTCACCTGAGGTAGTGACAGGGGGCGCTGTAATTAACCTCAACAATCCTGGGGGGAAAATCAGTCGTAGAATCATAGAATGGTTACAGCACGGAAGGAGGCCATTCGGCCCGTCGAGCCCGTGCCGACTCTCGGCTAGTCCCACTGCCCCCCCCCCCCCCCGCCCTTTCCCCGTAACCCTGCAAATTTTTTTCCTTCAGGTACTTATCCAATTCCCTTTTGAAAGCCGTGATTGAATCTGCCTCCACCACCCTTTCAGGCAGCGCATTCCAGATCCTAACCACTCGCTGCGTAGAAAAGTTTTTTCTTATGTCGCCTTTGGTTCTTTTGCCAATCACCTTAAATCTGTGTCCTCTGGTTCGCGACCTTTCCGCCAATGGGAACAGTTTCTCTCTATCTACACTGTCCAGACCTCTCATGATTTTGAACACCTCTATCAAATGTCCTCTCAATCTTCTCTGCTCCAAGGAGAACAACCCCAGCTTCTCCAGTCTATCCACGTAACTGAAGTCCCTCATTCCTGGAATCATTCTCGTAAATCTTTTCTGCACCTTCTCTAAGGTCTTCACATCCTTCCTAAAGTGCGGTGCCCAGAATTGGACACAGTACTCCAATCGGGGCTGAACCAGTGTTTTATACAGGTTCATCATAATTTCCACACTTTTGTACTCTATACCTTTATTTATGAAGCCCAGGATCCCGTAAGCCTTTTTAACTGCTTTCTCAACCTGCCCTGCCACCTTCAACGATTTGTGCACACATACCCCCAGGTCTCTCTGTTCGTGCACCCCCTTTAGGATTGTACCATTTAGTTTATATGTCTTCTCCTCATTCTTTCTACCAAAATGTATCACTTTTCTGTGTTAAATTTCATCTGCCAGATGTCCGCCCATTTCACCAGCCTGTCTATGTCTTCTTGAAGTCTATCACTCTCCCCCTCACTGTTCACTGTACTTCCAAGTTTTGTGTCATCTGCAAATTTTGAAATTGTGCCCTGTACACCCATGTCCAAGTCATTAATATATATCAAGAAAAACAGTGGTCCTAGAACCGACCCCTGGGGAACACCACTGTATACCTTCCTCCAGTCTGAAAAACAACCGTTCACCACTACTCTCTGTTTCCTGTCACCTAGCCGTATCCATGCTGCCACTGTCCCTTTTATTCAATGGGCTTCAACTTTGCTGGCAAGCCTATTATGTGGTACTTTGTCGAATGCCTTTTGGAAATCCATGTACACAACGTCAACCGCATTACCCTCATCAACCCTCTCTGTTACCTCATCAAAAAACTCAATCAAGTTGGTTAAATACGATTTGCCTTTAACAAATCCGTGCTGGCTTTCCTTAATTAATCCTCACCTATCCAAGTGACTGTTAATTTTGTCCCTGATTACTGTTTCTAAAAGCTTCCCCACTACCGAGGTTAAACTGACTGGCCTGTAGTTGCTGGGTTTATCCTTACACCCTTTTTGGAACAATTTGCAATTCTCCAGTCCTCTGGCACCACCCCCGTATCTATGGAGGATTGGAATATTATGGCCAGTGCTTCCGCGATTTCCGCCCTCAATTCTCTCAGCATCCTAGGATGCATCCCATTCGCTCCTGGTGATTTGTGCCTTTGTGCACAGCAAGAACCCACAAACAGCAATGTGATAATGACCAAAAATCTATTTTTAGGTATTGGTTGAGGGATAGATATTGACCAAGACACCGGGGAGAATGGGGGAGAACTCCCCTGCTCTGATAAGAACATAAGAATTAGCAGCAGGAGTAGGCCATATGGCCCCTCGCCATTCAATAAGATCATGGCTGATCTTCAACCTCAACGCCACTTTCCTGCACGATCTCCAGATCCCTTGATTTCCCTAGAGTCCAAAAATCTATCGACCTCAGCCTTGAATATGCTCAACTATTCTTCGAAATAGTGCCATGGGATCTTTTACCTTCTCCGGATCCCTGTCCTGTGACTCCTGCTGGGAAGCCAGATGGGGATTGGCCCTCTCCCCACCCCCCTCAACCCTGGATCGAGACCTTGCTGTCTAGCTTCAGGATTGAGGTACGATAAGAACATCAGAATTAGGAGCAGGAGTAGGCCATATGGCCCCTCGAGCCTGCTCCCCCTTTCAGAAGATCATGGCTGATCTTTGACCTCAATTCAAGGGAGCCCCATATCCCTTGATTCCGTTAGTGCCCAAAAGTTTATCGCTCTCAGTCTTGAATATACTCAACGACTGAGCATCCACAGCCCTCTGGGGTAGAGAATTCCAAAGATTCACAACCCTCTGAGTGAAGACATTTCTCATCATCTCAGTCCTAAATGGCCGACCCCTTATCCTGAGACTGTTCCCCCTAGTTCTAGACTCTCCAGCCAGGGGGAAACAACCTCTCAGCATCTCCCCTGTCAATCCCCCCTCAGAATCTTGTATGTTTCAATGAGATCACCTCTCATTCTTCTAAACTCATAGGAACATAGGAACAGGAGGAGGACATTGAGCCCCCTTGACTCTGTTCTGCCATTCAATGAGATCATGGCTGATCTGCGACCTAACTCCATGCCACATATCCCTTAATACCTTTGGTTAACAAAAATCTATCAATCTCAAATTGAAAATTAACAATAGATCTAGCATCAATTGCCATTCGTGGAAGAGAGTTTCAAACTTCTACCACTTTTTGTGTGCAGAAGTGTTTCCTAACTTCACTCCTGAAAGGCCTGGCTCTAATTTTTAGACTATGCCCCCCTAGTCCTCGACTCCCCAACCAGCGGAAATGGTTTCTCTCTATCGACCCCATCTGTTCCCTTAATATCTTGAAAGCATCGATCAGATCACCTCTTAACCTTCTACATTCCAGGGAATACAACCCTAGTTTGTGTAATCTCTCCTCATAATTTAACCCCTGGAGTCTGGGCATCATTCTGGTAAACCTGCGCTGCACTCCCTCCAAGGCCAATATATCCTTCCTAAGGTGTGGTGCCCAGAACTTTTCACAGGAGCAGGTGTGGTCCAACCAGGGCTTTAACCAACTCCAGAGAGTATGAACCCATTCTACTCAATCTCTCCTCATAGGACAACCCTCTCATCCCAGGAATCAATCTAGTGAACCTTCGTTGCACTCCTTCCTTAGGTACGGAGACCAAAATTGTAGCAGAAGGTACCCGACCCCCCTCGGAATCCTATATCTCCGTCTCTTCAGTGACAGGATGGGAGAAAACAGGAAAAAGACAGTTCAGGGAGTAGAAATGTTAAAGGTGAAAGGAAAGAAGAGACTTGCATATATATAGCGCCTTTCACAACCTCAGGACGTTCCAAAAAGCTTTACAGCCAATGAAGTACTTTTGAAGTAACAACAGAAAACGTTGGAAAAACTCAGCAGGCCAGGCAGCATCCGTGGAGAGAGAAAGAGAGTTAACGTTTCAGGTCGATGACCTTTCATCAGTACTTTTGAAGTGTAGTCGCTGTTGTAATGTAGGAAACGCAGCAGCCAATTTGCAAGCTCCCACAAACAGCAATTTGAAATTGATCAAATAATCTGTTTCAGTGACATCGGTTGAGGGATAAATATTGGCCAGGACACTGGAGAGGGCTTCCCTGCTCTTCTTCGAAATAGTGTCATGCAATGTTCCCTTTAATTTTTTTTTGGGTGCGTGGCCCCTTTAAGGGGCTGCGCGTCCCATTCAAAATACCGCGCATGCACATTTTTTTCCTATTTACAAGCCGGTGAGCTGGCTGCGTGGGAGCTGCAGAACGCCGCGTGGAAACAAAGGTTTGGTTGAGATCTTCAAAGCTGCCAGCGAATTTTGAGCAACATCATCTGCCAAAGGGACATTGCATCTATTCCGTCAGTAGAATTTTTCCCTGTGGTTGTATCGGAAACGTTGGTGGAAAATGATGAGTTTCTTTTTGAAGGCCATTAAGTGTGATACCATTATGGGAGTACCATCGTCACACGGACTGCAGCGGTTCAAGAAGTCCCACCACCACTTTCTCAGGGCAACGAGAGATTGGGCAGCAAATGCAGCCTTGCCCGCATCGGCCATATCCCAAGAACAAAAAAAGAGAAAGCTGACTTTTTCTGCTCATTCTTCTCCTCTAACTGGCATCGCGAAGTGTTTGGTAAAGAATCTCTCTTCATTGCTCCAATATGATGAGTGTCAGGTTTTATCCACACCATTTCTGTCCAGCTTTGCATTCTCATGATTTCAGTAAGTCCCATGGTCCTGATCAATCTCCCCCATTGTGCTTAAGGGATGTTCGCTCAAACTTATGCCTTCGCTTCGGTCCCTTTGACCTCCTTTGAAATTTGTTTGTGTTCCTCCTATCCCCGAGGACCCTGCTTATGCGTCAGCCGTAGCACAGTTGGTAGCACGCACACCTCTGAGTCAGAAGGTTGTGGGTTCATAGTCCCACTCCTGAGACTTGAGCACAAAAATCTCCAGTGCAGTGCTGAGGGAGTGCTGCACTGTTGGAGGTGCCGTCTTTCGGATGAAATTTTAAACCAAGGCCCGTCTGCTCTCTCAGGTGGACGTAAAAGATCCCATGGTACTATTTCGAAGAGAGCAGGGGAGTTCTCCCCGGTGTCCTGGCCAATATTTATCCCTCAATCAACATCACTAAATCAGAATATCTGGTCATTATCGCATTACTGTTTGTGGGAGCTTGCTGTGCGCAAATTGGCTGCCACGTTTCCTACATTACAACAGTGCCTACACTTCAAAAGCTGTAAAGCGCTTTGGGACGTCCTGAGGTCGAGAAAGACACTACATAAATGCAAGTCTTTCTTTATCTCTGCAACCGCCTTTCAAATGTAACTATTGCCCTTACATCGGTACTTACTTTCCAAAGCTAAGGGAGTGGCTGTTAACTCTCAATTAACACCTCAAAGTTCTAGTCGAATCTATGCCGGTGTAGCTTTTGAGCAATGCTGGTGATGTTACGCAAGCTGTGCCACTCTGCTCGAGACTTTGGTGAGTTATTACTCATCACCTTGAACATCTCCGTAAGTGTCTGGCACAGTACACTTCACATTTGTATTAACTTTTTTATTATTCATTCACGGGATGTGGGCGTCGCTGGCAAAGCTACCATTTATTGCGCATCCCTAATTGCCCTTGAGAAGGTGGTGGTGAGCTGCCTTCTTGAACCGCTGCAGTCCGTGTGGTGAAGGTGCTCCCACAGTGCTGTTAGGGAGGGAGGTCCAGGATTTTGACCCAGCGACGATGAAGGAACGGCTGATATATTTCCGAGGTTGGTGTGTGATTTGGAGGGGTACTTGAAGGTTGTGGTGTTTCCATGCGCCTGCTGCCCTTGTCCTTCTAGTGGTGGAGGTCACGGGCTTCCAGTATCTTGGCCAACGTTCATTCTTCAACCATGTGGTCTTTATTCATTTACCTGCAGTGGGTCAGGAAAATACTATTGATTTATACTCCAGGAGCCAATCAAGAAAGGCTTCAATGTCTCTCGGGAGATTTTGTACAAACTTCTGTCCAAATTCTTTCACTGGTAATTAACAACCATCTACCATTTCTACACCCCAGCCCCTCCTGCTTTTGCAATAGCATAACCTTTGACTATCATGAGTAAAACCGTGGCTCAGTGGGTAGCACTCTCGCCTCGGAGTCAGAAGGTTGTGGGTTCAAGCCCCACTCAGAGACTTGAGCACAAAGTCTAATCTGACAGTCTCAGTGCTGCACTGTCGGAGGTGCCGTCTTTTGGATCAGACGTTAAACCGAGGCCCCGTCTGCTCTCTCAGCTGGACGTAAAAGATCCCAAGGCACTATCTCGAAGAAGAGCAGGGGAGTTCTCCCTGGTGTCCTGGCCAATATTTATCCCTCAATCAACATCACTGAAATAGATTATCTGGGCATTATTGTTTTTGGGAGCTTGCTGTGCGCAAATTAGCTGCCGCCTTTCCTACATTACAACAGTGACCACACTTCAAAAGTACTTCATTGGTTGTAAAGCGCTTTGGGACGTCCTGAGGTTGTTAAAGGCGCTGTAGAAATGCAAGTCTTTATGATCATAGGAGATCTTCTGGTTACTATAGTACATAAATTAAGTCTTGCATCTAGTAGCTTTTGTCCATCACACTGCCTGTGCCACACGTTGAAATATATGCAAATTTCTTGCTTGGCTCAAATATCACATTCAACAAACGGCAAGAAATCACAACTGAATCGAGCCGTCAGAAATTTCCACAGGAGAGGTCTCGAGCGGGTGATCGGCAGAACACCTGCAGAAATGGTGTAAAATCCTAACAACAGCCAGTTGTACCGTTTCTCTCGGGGTTTTACGCCAATCTCCCACTGAAGGTACGACAAGGAGACCCTCCGTGGAAATTTGAGGGCCGCTCGTGACCGTACCAATCAAAAGCAAGCAAAGCAACTGGACAGACCACGAATAAGGAACAGTTCAGGTTGCTCGAAAGCAACTAATCTACCAATAAAAGGAAAAAAGGAATCTATATTTTTGGGACCTCCTCGCAGGCTGCTTTCAATAAGCTTAGTACTGGAGATTAAGTCAGTAGCACAATAAAGACATAAATCATTGCAACACTTGCAAGGAAAATCTTTGCCTTGGAGGCGGTGCAACAAAGGTTCACTGGATTGATTCCTGGGATGAGAGGGTTGTCCTATGAGGAGAGATTGAGTAGATTGGGTCGATACTCTCTGGAGTTTAGAAAAATGAGAGCTGATCTCATTGAAACATACAAGATTCTGAGAGGGCTTGACAGGGTAGATGCAGGGAGAATGTTTCCCCTGGCTGGAGAGTCTAGAACCAGGGGTCACAGTCTCAGGATAAGGGGTCGGGCATTTAGGACTGAGATGAGGAGAAATTTCTTCACTCAGAGGGTTGTGAAGCTTTGGAATTCTCTACCCCAGAGGGCTGTGGATGCTCAGTCGTTGAGTATATTTAAGGCTGAGATCGATAGATTTTTGGACTCTAAGGGGAATCAAGGGATTTGGGGATCGGGCGGGAATGTGGAGTTGAGGTCGAAGATCAGCCATGATCTTATTGAATGGCGGAGCAGGCTCGAGGGGCCGTGTGGCCCACTCTGCTCCTATTTCATATGTTCTTTAAGTTCATCTATCAACAGTGATTTTGTATGTTTGAAAAGTGGGCGGCATTTTCCACCAGCGGCCAACGCCTCCAGGAAGAGCCTAGGCTTGTGTTTGTGGCGTTTCCAGGAACCATCCCTGTCATCTGAAGAGGCAGAGCAAGGTAGCAGCAAGCAATTCCCATCATGCGTTGGTGCCTGTATTCCTGGAATTTTGTTTTGATTGACAAGACCACCTGCGAAGCGAATTTCCTCAGGGCTTCTCCCGCTCCGACCGCTGTAACTCTGGCGCAAGATCGGCGGAAACCCCATTTACCTTACAGCGGCAGAGTGGAAGGAGCCCTGAGGAGGTTTAACTTCCCCCACCACCGCCACCACCCCCATCCCGCTATCGACAGAATGTGCCAGCAACTCGTGCCTGCAAGCCTTACTTCCTCGGTCCGCTAATTGAGAACCGCCTAAAGCGTTGACATCCAGGTCAACCATTTTAGGAGTGGTGAGCGTAATGAGATTTTTTTTTGGCAGGCAAGATCAAATACAAGATAGAACATGAACTCTTCAGAGTTTTGAGGCAGATTTGCAGGGAGGAAAAAAAATGCAAGTTATTATATGCAAGGGTTTGTCTATTTAGCAATCACAGTAAGTTACAGGTGACAAATGAAACTTTGCACTTTCAAAATTGGCATTTTTATTCACCGGTAAAGTTCCTGCGGTGTTGCTCACAATCAGGTGATGAATGTTACAAGACTGTTGCAGAGCTGAGAGACATCATTGACTTGCTCCACAGCAGCACCTGCAGGCCACAGGCGAAATTACAGGCAACTGTTTACATACAGGATTTCTATTCTAAATGTTGACAGTTTCAATGTTAAATGTTGACATGAAAGTGTCATCACCAATCATCAAGTTGGACGGGAAATGCACACATACACAATATATATATATATTAAAATATTGTGCAATATAAATGGTCATGGCAGGTGCAATTCTTTTATTGAGGCGTGTTTGAGCGAGTAACAAAAACGACTGCAGGCAGCAAGTTCTGGAAGAACTGCACTATTGTTCCAAGTTTGCTGGGAGGTTCGGAATAAAAGTTTGGAACTGAAACAGGTTGATTTAAGCAGGAACTCTCTGTAACACTACTTACTGCTGCAGATATATGTTAAAGAAAGATGCAAATTCATCTTTTCTTGGTCCTCACTATAAGAAACCATGTTCTAAGCACATGGGTGGTACAGCTCAAGAGATCCCGTCCCCGCACCTGATAAGACATGTAGAGATTTCTCTATTTATGTACCAGTGGTCTGTGATGGGAACAACTTAATTTATTTATCTATCTCCAGTGGGTAAAGGAAATAATAAATCATTAGTTACGAGGAATGAGTCAAAAAATACTTCTAACTGGAGATGTGCAGCCATCTCCCAGCTCCACGCTCACCCTTATAACAGTGCTTTTCTTGTCAGCAATGCTGTGCTACATCAGCTGCCCATATACACACACATTTGCTGTGCTTTCTTGGTTCTTAAAGCTGTCAAGGGCCTGTCACCATTGTGGTCCAACACACTACACACAGAAATGATGGGATGAGAGTTCCTGATGTTGCCCATGCCATCCCAAAATAGGTAACATCTTCACGGGAATGGATGGAGAATCAAAGGCACATTCACCACAAACCAACCTCGCTTTTTAAGGCCAAAATCAAATTGGTCTTGGAAGACAAGAGACTTGGGGGCCTGTTCTCACTGCAGGGTGCAATAATGGTGTGGAGAGAAGCAAAAGTATAGAAGAGAAATATGACTTTTAACATTTTATTGGATTTTCCAATAAGTTGATGCCAATTCCCTACAATCTCAATTGCAGGAAATCGTTATTGAGCGCTATCCCAAGAGTAGTGAATCCCTTCTATTAAACCCACAGCACTTAAACTTTTAATAGAGGGCTTTCACTATGGCTTTGTCTGCTGGGATAGCTCTGCCGCCATAGCTGGTGCTTGCTTTCTGGCACTTTTCAAAAGCAAAGGGGGGGGGCAAAGGTAAAGAGAAGGAAATGTGTGAGTTCAATTTGGCTGTTCCCTCCTGGGATGGACCCAGCTTGTCGACTTGGCAGATGAAGATCTAGCACCTACACTCTGTTGAATGTCGATGGCTTCAAGTGCTGTTCCTCAAGATAAGGAGGCTAGCTAGCGAAGTTGAGAGTGGAAGGTAGTTCTTTTTTGTTCTAAAGGCTCGGGTGTTCTTTTTTTTGCATTCCTAAAAAAAAGGACCAAAGTCTACTTCAGCTCCTTGATCTTCTCCTCCACCGATTCTCTGCTGTCGTCCAGGATCTCGGCCACCTTCTTGCCCATCTTGTAGAACTGGAAGGTGGGGATGTGGATGATGTCGCAGGCCTCGGCCGTGTCCTCCGAGTCGTCCACGTTGACCTCGTAGAAGATCACCGGGTTGTTGAGGAAGGCCATCTCCCGCATGATGGGCTTCAGGCCCTGGCAGGTCTCACACCAGGTGCCCGAGAAGAAAATGACCACCAGCCTCTCGCCGGCCTCCTTGATGAACTTGTCCAGCTGGGTCTTGCTGTTGATGGTCTTCAGGGGCAGGCCCTCGGCCGCCGGCTGTTTGGCTGGCTGTTTGGCCGGGGCCTTGGAAGGGGTGTACGGTTGCGAGGCGGCCTTCTCAGGGGCCGCGGCCTTCTCAGGGGCCGCGGCCGCCTCCTTGGGCGGCTTGGCCTTCTCCTGGGTCGTCGTCGTTGGCTCGGGCTTGGCCGCCTCGGCTTTGGCCTTGCCGCGGGAGGGCCCCACCTCGCCCGGCGCCTTGGCCTGGGAGGAGGCCGGCGGTGCGCTCTTCCCCGCCGATTTCTTGGGCTTGCCCAGCGTGCTCCCCGCCCCTGCCATGGTGCTCGGCCTCTCCCCGCCCCCCGGCCGCGCACGTGACTCCCGGCCCCGCACCTCAGACACGCCCACCCCCACTGTGACGTCGACCGCAAGCACCTCCCCGATTGGTCAGCTGCTGAAAGAGCGGCGGGCCTCGTCCCTTTCCCACGCGCCGCCTGTTTGATTTTAGCGCCGCCGCGCCGGGAGCCAATCACATCGGCGGCCGGCGCTGGACGCCCTTCGTGATTGGGTTAACGCTGCTGCTCCATCCCCCCCACTTATCCAATCAATCCCCAGCCAGTTGTGACTGACGGGTGATTGAGCCTATCAGCATCCGCGATTGCCGAGCGGCCGCTGCTGATGGGATTCGATGCAGCCAATAAAGGGGGAGGGTTGGGTTTAAAGCACTGTTGAGGTTGACGGGGACGGAGGTGTGGATGTGAGGTTGAGTAGGGGTGAAGTGAGGTTGAGTAGGGTGTGGGTGAGGTAGTGGGGTGGTGAGGTGAACTATTTCTTGTTGCACCGTCAGTAAGGGACGGAAAGTGCGGCGGGTCACGGGGTCCGCGCACGCGCACTTTGTCCAACCCGTAACGGCCAGGGCGCGAGCGAGAAGCGGGAACGGGCGCCGGGCTGGGGAGCATGCGCAGTCCCGCCGATTCTGCCCGAGGAGGGGCGGGGCGAGACAGTGACGTCAGCGGACCGCTGTGTTCTTCCTCAATCGACGGCCACGCCCCCTCTCTGTGACGTCATCCGATCTTCATAGTTACGGTCTCAATGAGAGATGGAAGGAAATGAAAGAGACTTGAAAGACTTGCCTTTAAACAGCGCCTTTCACCATCTCAGGACGTCCCGAAGCGCTTTACAGCCAATGAAGTACTTTTTTTTGAAGTGTAGTCACTGTTGTAATGTAGGAAACGCGGCAGCCAATTTGCGCACAGCAAGCTCCCACAACCAGCAATGTGATGATGACCAGATCATCTGTTGATTGAGGGATAAATATTGGACCCAGGGCGCCGGGGAGAAATCCCCCCTGCTCTTCTTTGAAATAGTGGCCGCGGGATCTTTTACGTCCCCCCCCGAGAGGGCAGATGGGGTGTCTCATCCAGAAGATGGATGAGAGGGAAACTGCACTGGAGAAGGTGATGCAGATAGGCAGCAGAGGAACCAGCATCGTTGAGGTCCCAGGTGAGGGCTCAACCACCACCCAGGTTGAAAAAAGTTGGAGGGAGTATGAGGTAACCCAGGAGTCTAGGAATTTCACCATGTTCATCCAAACAAAAAGGGCAGATGAAATTTAATGCAGAGAATTGATGCATTTTGGAAGGAACAATGAAGAGAGGCAATGTAAACTAGATGGTCTAATTTTAAAGCGGGTACTGGATCAGAGAGACCTGGGAGTTCACATACAATCTTTGAAGGTGGCAGGACAAGTTGATTAACCTGTTAAAACAAATACGGGATCATGGGCTTTAGAAACAGAAGCATTGGGTACAAAAGCAAGAAAGTTATGGTAAACATTTATAAATTATTGGTTAGACGTCAGTCAGAGAGTATTGTGTCCAGTTCTGGGCACCACACTTTAGGAAGGATGCCAAGGGTCACTCTGCTTACTTCATAGAATCATAGAAATTTACAGCACAGAAGGAGGCCATTCAGCCCATCTTGTCTGTGCCGGCCGACAAAGAGCTTTCCAGCCTAATCCCACTTTCCAGCTCTTGGTCCGTAGCCCTGTAGGTTACGGCACTTCAAGTGCATATCCAAATACTTTTTAAATGTGATGAGGGTCTCTGCCTCTACCACCCTTTCAGGCAGCGAGTTCCAGATCCCCACCACCCTCTGGGTGAAAAAAATTCTCCTCAAATCCCCTCTAAACCTCCGACCAATTACTTTAAATCTATGCCCCCTGGTTATTGACTGTTCTGCTAAGGGAAATAGGTCCTTCCTATCCATTCTATCTAGGCCCTTATAATTTTATACACCTCAATTAGGTCTCCCCTTAGCCTCCTCTGTTCCAAAGAAAACAACACCAGCCTATCCAATCTTTCCTCATAGCTAAAATTCCCTAGCCCAGGTAACATCCTCACAAATCTCCTCTGCACCCCCTCTAGTGCAATCACATCCTTCCTGTAATGTGGTGACCAGAACTGCACACAGTATTCCAGCTGCAGCCTAACTAGTGTTTTACACAATTCAAGCACTTCTAATGTATGAGTGAAACGTTTCCATGCGCATTCTCAATGTTCAAAGTAAGTCACTCTTGTTTTGTTAAGTGTGATTTCTTGCAGCTTCCAGCCCACTCTTTGGGTGATTATTGTTCAGCTCCCTGACCTCTTTCTTCAGCTGAGAGTCAGCCAACCTCCGTGCAATCCAGGAACCAAACCTGCGTCCAGCATAGCTCGCCAGACTCATTGGGCTGGATTTTGTCAATGGGGACGTGATGGAGGCAGGACTCCCACCTTTTGGGTTGCAGTCCCGCTTCCATCGACTTGTGGCCAACCCACTGTATTTTCCCTTGATTGACCTTGTTAAGCCCGCCCAGTGGGATTAGCAGGCCAATCAAGGGTCCCTTGGATACAGGTGATGGCAGCCATTGAAATTTCATCTGTCAAGAGCTTTTGACAGATGAAATTTCAGCGTTTGACAGCTCTGTGAAGCTGTCAAACACTGACAATATGATTTCTAACTTGAGTCCCTGTACTTAGACTCAGTTAGAAATCAATCCAGCACAGAAAGCAGAGACTGCAGCTTTTGACAGCTCCGCGGCCATTCTGCTTTCTGTGCCGTGGATGTGAGGGACTCCCGACACCTTAAGGAAGGAAGCCTGCAGGACAAAGTTAAGGTAAGTAAAAGTTCTTAAAACACTTTATACACACACCAAACACACTTACCTCTGCACTCATGCACTCATCACTCACCTGCGCACTGGACATCTCGACCCCTCCAAGCCCTCCAGACCCACGGTCCACCTCGCTAAATCGGCGTGGTTCGGACCTGTCGGGAAGCCCACACTTCAGGGCTAAAAATAGGGATTAGGCAAAAAACTGCCTGTTAACTACCTGTTAACAGGCAGTGTATTGGCACTAATCCCCTTCCCGCCTCGGGGAGGCGGGTCCCAGCACAGGTCGGGTACCCGCCTCCTGGGAAACTGGCATGGAGGCGGGATGGGTTCGGGACCCCCGAATCTGCTATTTTCACACCACTCCCGCCTCCAAACCCGCCTCCACGGGCCGGTGAAAATTGAGCCCATTGAAACTTATAAGATTCTGAGGGGGATTGACAGGGTAGATGCTGAGAGGTTGTTTCCCCTGACTGGCGAGTCTAGAACTAGGGGTCATAGTCTCAGGATAAGGGGTTGGAGATGTGGAGGAATCAGAGTGTTGTGAATCTTTGGAATTCTCTACCCCAAAGGGCTGTGGATGCTGAATCGTTGAGTATATTCAAGCCTAAGATTTTTGAACTCTAGGGGAATCAAGATATCTGGGGATCGGGCGGGAAAGTGGAGTTGAGGTCGAAGTTCAGCCATGATCTTATTGAATGGCGGAGCAGGCTCGAGGGTCCGCATGGCCTACTCCTGCTCCTAATTCTTATGGTGGACTTCATCACTACGCATTGGGGGCTCACGGGTGAGTGAGTGCAGCCCTGACTTTACCAGTCTTGCAAAATTGAGGCCGAGGGACCAGCCAAGCAAATTTGTCCTGATTAGATTCTGATTACAAGCAGTAGCATCAACAATGGCTGGGTCACTGGACTCAACACTAACAGCTATCTGTAGACCGTTTTGTGCATTGTTCTTATCTCCTTCGTCACAAATGACAAAGGAACTCTTTACAGTTAATCAAAGCCAATCTTTAAAACACATTACTCAATCTACCGACCTAAAGTTATATAAACAAGGTACAATACAAAAATGGTTTTTTTCTTCAATTATACACATCTCCTGTCAGCCATTTAGTTATGCTCCATCCATCCAAGGCTTTCACAACCTAATTGGAAGCTCGTGCTGCTAGGTCTACTTGGGTTTTTTCTCCTCCTTAAAACCTACCTCTTTGACCAAGCTTTTGGTCACCTGTCCTGATATCTCCTTCTGCAGCTCGGTGTCGAAAATATTTTTATTGATAACACTCTTGTGAAGCGCCTTGGGGCGTTTTGCTACATTAAATGCGCTCTATAAATGCAAGTTGTTGTTAAACCTCCTTCTTGTTTTTTAAGCTGCCATCCCTAAAGAAATCGAAATTATTTTTAAAGTTAGCAAATGATTATTTATTTGATAAATTAAACTAGAATTGGGGATTCCCTCAAGGGCTCAGTCAGTGCACTGCTCGAGTGCGATACCAAGCAATCTGGACCAGAAAGACCCCAGGTTCGATCCCGGTTTGTTTTGAGTTGATCTCGACCATTTGCTCGGAAGAAAAATATCATCAAACATTTACAGTACAGGGGTCCATTTGGCCCATTGTTTACTGGAGCAGTCCAAGACAAATCACATATCCCTGCTTGCTCCACACCGCCCTATTTCTTTCTCTAATTAGAAGATGCAGTGGTCTCCCTCAGACCAGAAACCTTCATCAATATGTTACCAAATGGTCTGCTTTCAATGAACGTGTTTATCTGGGTCCATAAGCATAATATTCAGCATTCAGTGCCACTGCTCCATTTAACACCTGCTCTTTTAATTCCCATAATAATTATCTTGCAATGATCCACATTTTGCCACCTGTTGGAAGTTGCTTGGAAGATCTATATCCAACGGTGGCATTGTCTGTTATTATTTGTCATGCCTCCTATTTTGATATGAGCTTGGGAGATTTTACTTCCCATAACTTGGGCCAGGTCAGAGATGAAATCGAAAAAGTGGCAAAGGGTCGCTGACTGACTCCTGTTATGTGTGTTCAGATTAATTTTCCCAGCTATTGTTTCCAGTTCTCGAGCCAGTTCTCTGCCCAGCACCGTACTTTGTCTCATTACTTTAGCCACAAAGTGCCAGCATGATTTCAGAGCTTATATTTTAAAAAAAACTATTTCCTCTGGTGGCGGAGTCCAGAACAAGGGGGCATAAACTTAAAATTAGAGCTAGGCCGTTCAGGCATGAGGTGAGGAGAAGGGTAGTGGAAATCTGGAACTCTCTCCCTCAAAAAGCTGTTGAGGCCGGGGGTCAATCAAAACTGCCAAAACTGAGATAGATAGATTTTTGTTAAGCAAGGGTATTATGGGCTACAGAAGAAGGTGGGTAAATGAAATTGAAACACCGATCAGCCCTGATCTACTTAAATGGTGGAACAGATTCGAGGGGCTGAATGGCCTCCCCTATTCATATATGCCTACAACAGTTTGGAAAAGTGTCAAAATGACTGAGTATTTCCATGTAAACTTCTGTTTTGAAATTGAGCACTTGTGGTTCACTTGGGCAAAGGTCAAAATGATGAGAGCTCTCGAACAGGAAATGCTGGAGGACATTTAGCCTGTGGTGTGATTGGAATCGCTCAAACATTGAAATCGCTAAAGAATGAAATGAATATATCTGTCGGGGGAGAATTGACATTAGAATGTCATATAGTTATTCCAAAATAACTCCAACTTGAAATAGATATGCCAAACAGGATGTGGGCATCGCTGGCAAGGCTAGCATTTATTGCCCATCCCTAATTGCCCTTGAGAAGGTGGTGGTGAGCCACCATTTCAGAGGGCAGTTAAGAGTCAACCACATTGCTGTGGGTCTGGAGTCACATCGGCCAGACCGGGTAAGGACAGCAGATTTCCTTCCCTAACGGACATTAGTGAACCAGTGGGGCTTTTACGACAATCCAGTAGTTTCATGGTCACCATTACTGATTTAATTAACTGATTTTAAATTCCCCAGCTGCCGTGGTGGGATTTGAACTCATGTCTCCGGATCATTAGTCCAGTCCTCTGGATTACTAGTCCAGTAACATAACCACTATGTTACCGTGCCCAATACAGTGTCTGGTTTGTAGGGTGTGCATTTTTTAAAATTTGTTCCTGGGATGTGGGCGTCGCTGGCGAGGCCAGCATTTATTGCCCATCCCCAACTGCCCTTGAGAAGGTGGTGGTGAGTCGCCTACTTGAACCGCTGCAGTCTTGTGGTGAAGGTACTCCCACAGTGCTGTTAGGGAGGAAGTTCCAGGATTCTGACCCAGCGACGATGAAGGAACGGCGATATATTTCCAAGTCAGGATGGTGTGTGACTTGGACGTGGTAGTGTTCCCATGCGCCTGCCGCCCGTGTCCTTCGAGGTGGTAGAGGTCGCGGGTTTGGGAGGTACTGCCGAAGAATCCTTGGCTAGATGCTGCAGTGCATCTTGTAGATGGTACACCCTGCAGCCACGGTATGCCAGTGGTGGAGGGAGTGAATGTATAAGGTGGTGGATGGGGTGCCAATTAAGCGGGCTGCTTTGTCCTGGATGGTGTAGAGCTTCTTGAGTGTTGTTGGAGCTGCACTCATCCAGGCAAGTGGAGAGTATTCCATCACACTCCTGACTTGTGCCTTGTAGATGGTGGAAAGGCTTTGGGGAGCCGCAGAATACCCAGCCTCTGACCTGCTGTTGTAGCCACAGTATTTATGTGGCTGGTCCAGTTAAGTTTCTGGTCAATGGTGACCCCAGGATGTTGATGGTGGGGGATTCAGCGTTGATAATGCCGTTGAATGTGAAGGGGCGGTGATTAGACTCTCTCTTGTTGGAGATATTCATTGCCTGGCACTTGTGTGGCACAAATGTTACTTGCCACTTATCAGCCCAAGCCTGAATGCCATCCAGGTCTTGCTGCATTCGGGCATGGACTGCTTCATTATCTGAGGAGTTGCGACTGGAACTGAACACTGTGCAATCATCAGCGAACATTCCCATTTCTGACCTTACGATGGAGGGAAGGTCATTGATGAAGCAGTTGAAGATGGTTGGGCCTAGGACACTGCCCTGAGGAACTCCTGCAGCGATGTCCTGGGGCTGTGATGATTGACCTCCAACAACCACAACCATCTTCCTTTGTGCTCGGGATGACTCCAGCCAATGGAGAGTTTCCCCCTGTTGTGGAGTATTTTAAACCAACACTCGACACAAGGTTTTAGATCATTATTCGAGTGGTCTTTATTACACCGGTGGGGAGACAATCTCTACTGGCGCACCAGGCGACTTCTCCAAATTGATACAGTAAGTGTTACATAGTTATGCGTTCAAAAGTCATGGTAGCATCGTGCACAATCCCGTTACACTGTTTTAATTGGCTTAAAGCCCGCGTGCACAGTTGCTGATTGGCTAATTCCCTATCTCGCGTCACACAACCTTTCACCTATATTTTATTGTCACATGATCTTTATGAGCTCATCTGTTGTTATATTTTGTAACCTTTAGTAAAACCACATGTCTGCATTTCTGTCTCGCTGTGCCCCGTGTGGTTTTACTTATCTCTAGGTTCCATAGTTTCTGGTTAATCATAGATGGTGCTTCTGAGCTAATTTCATCTAATCTTGAAAAGCATCGAGACCTTGTGGTCAGCATGTCTGAGCTGTCTCCGCCGGTCTCTGTCTCAACCGTTTCTAGTGTGCAAGCTGCATTGTTAACCCCTTAATTCCTGAAGGACGCCAATGTCCCACTTCACCCCGATTCCCATTGACTTCAATTTTACTAGAGCTCCTTGATGCCACACTTGGTCAAATGCTGCCTTGATGTCAAGGACAGTCACTCTCACCTCACCTCTGGAATTCTGCTTTTTTGTCCATGTTTGGACCAAGGCTGTAATGAGGTCTGGAGCCGAGTGGTCCTGGCGGATTCCATACTGAGCATTGGTGAGCAGATGCCGCTTGATAGCGCTGTCGACGACATCTTCCATCACTTTGCTGATGCTTGAGAGTAGACTGATGGGGTGGTAATTGACCGGATTGGATTTGTCCTGCTTTTTGTGGACAGGACATACCTGGGCAGTTTTCCACATTGTCGGGTAGATGCCAGTGTTGTCGCTGTACTGGAACAGCTTGGCTAGAGACACGGCTAGTTCTGGAGCACAAGTATTCAGCACGACAGCCGGGATGTTGTCAGGGCCCATAGCCTTTGCTGTATCCAGTGCGCTCAGCCGTTTCTTGATATGATGTGGAGTGAATCGAATTGGCTGAAGACTGGCTTCTGTGATGGTGGGGACCTCAGGAGGAGGCCGATATGGATCATCCACTCGGCACTTCTGGCTGAAGACAGTGGCAAACGCTTCAGCCTTGTCTTTTGCACTCACGTGCTGGGCTCCGTCATCATTGAGGATGGGGATATTCCTGGAGCCGTTGTTTCCTTGTCCACCACCATTCACAACTGGATATGGCAGGACTGCACAGCTTCCACTGTTTAGCATGCATGTAGTCCTGTGTTGCAGCTTCCCCAGTTGGCACCTCACTTTTAGGTACGCCTGGTGCTGCTCCTGGCATGCTCTTCTGCACTCCTCATTGAGCCAGGGTTGGTCCCCTGGCTTGAAGAATATGCCGAGCCATGAGTTTACAGATTGTGGTGAAATACAATTCTGCTGCTGCTCCACAGCGCCTCATGGATGCCCAGTTTTCAGCTGCTAGATCTGTTCTGAATCTATCCCATTTAGCACGGTGGTAGTGCCACACAACACGATGGAGGGTGTCCTCAGTGTGAAGACGAGATTTCGTCTCCAAGGACTGTTCGGTGGTCACTGCTACCAATGCTGTCATGGACAGATGCATCTGCGACAGGTAGATCGGTGAGGACGAGGTCAAGTAGGTTTTTCCCTCATGTTGGTTCTCTCACCACCTGCCGCAGTCTAAGTCTGGGAGCTGTGTCCTTCAGGGCTCGGTCAGTAGTGGTACTACCGAGCCACTCTTGATGATGGACATTGACGCCCCCACCCACCCAGAGTACATTCTGTGCCCTTACTACCCTCAGCAGTGTTCAACATGGAGTACTGATTCATCAGCTGAGGGAGGGCAGTAGGTGGTGATCAGCAGGAGGGTTCCTTGCCCGTGCTTGACCTGAAGCCATGAGACTTCATGGGGTCTGGAGTCAATGTTGAGGACTCCCAGGGCCATTCCCTCCCGACTGTATACCACTACCTCTGGTGCGTCTGTCTAGCCGGTGGGACAGGACATACCCAGGGATGGTGATGGAGGAATCTGGGACATTGGCTGAAAGGTATGATTCTGTGAGTATGACTATGGCTGTTGCTTGACTCATCTGTGGGACAGCTCTCCCAATTTTGGCACAAGTCCCCAGATGTTAGTACGGAGGACTTTGCAGGTTTTACTGGGCTGGGTGTGTTGTTGTCGAGTCCGAAGCTGGTGCCGGGTGGTCCGTCCGGTTTCATTATTATTGTTTTTCATGCTGTTGTGTTGTGCACAACTGAGTGACTCGCTAGGCCATTTCAGAGGGGTAGTTAAGAGTCAACCACATTGCTGTGGGTCTGGAGTCACATATAGGCAACCAGGTAAGGACGGCAGATTTCTAAAGGACATTAGTGAACCAGATTGGTTTTTAACGACAATCTGGTAGTATTCTAGCTTTTTATTCCAGATTTATTTAATTAACTGAATTTAAATTCCCCAGCTGCCATGGTGGGATTTGAACTCATGGTCTACTGGATCATTAGTCCAGGCCTCTGGATTATTAGTCCAGTAAGCAAACCACTATGCGACCGTTCCCGTTCATGGTACGATCTCTGCTGCAGTGAGAGACCATCACTCCCTTTAGCGCTTTTGAGAGGGGCCCATACACAGTCGACCTGCCCATCTTCGACAACTCTTAAGTAGGAGTGGGACAGCTTTGGGAGCAGGTCAGCTACTTTCCCCTTTGGTCAGGATGCAATGCACTAGTAGACTAGGCCTATATTCCCTAGAGTTTAGAAGAATGAGAGGTGATCTCATTGAACCATATAAAATTCTTAAGGGGCTTGGCAGGGTAGATGCTGGGAGGCTGTTTCCCCTGGCTGGGGAGTCTAGAACTAGGGGGCATAGTCTCAGGATAAAGGGGTAGGCCATTTAGGACTGAGATGAGAAGAAATTTCTTCACTCAAAGGGTTGTGAATCTTTGGAATTCTCTACCCTAAAGGGCTGTAGATGCTCAGTCGTTAAGTATATTCAAGGCTGAGATAGATAGATTTTTGGATACCAAGGGACATGGGGATAGGGTGGGAAGGTGGCGTTGCGTTAGGTCAGCCATGATCTAGAGAAGGGGTGCACAAGAGGCTCCAATCTTCTGTGAGGATTAACTGTCCCAAAGATAAGGCTAGACCAACGTAGCAATTGGAATGCAAGCACCATCAGAATCCACAGTCGAGCTCCCTTCCTCTTGCACCTGGACAGGACATCACTTGTCTGCACTGCAGCAGATTTTACAACCCAATTATTTAATAATTTAAGGTAATTGGCAAAAGAACTGGAGCGGAGATGAGAATTTTTTTTATGCAGCCAGTTGTTATAATCTGTAATGCACTGCCTCAAAGGGCGATGGAAGCATATTCAATAGTAACTTTCAAAATGGAACTGGATATATACTTGAAATGGAAAAAAAAATTGAAGGGCTATGGGGAAAGGGCAAAGCAGAGGGAATGGGACCAATGTTCCCCCTAATTTTTTTGGGCGCACGGTAACTTCAATATTTTGTGCATGTGTGAAATCGCAACAACAACTTGTATTTATATGGTGCCTTTAAAGTGGTAAAACATCTCAAGGCGCTTCACAGGAGTGTTATAAAAACTAAATTCGACACCGAGCCACATACGGAGAAATTAGGGCAGATGACCAAAAGCTTGGTCAAAGAGCATTTTAAGGAGCATCTTAAAGGAGGATAGAGAGGCAGAGTGGTTTAGGGAGGGAACTGCAGTGCTTAGGGCCTAGGCAGCTGAAGGCACTGCCACCGATAGTTGAGCGATTAAAAATCAGGGATGCTCAAGAGACCAGAATTAAAGGAGCGCAGATATCTCTGGGGGTGGGGGTGGGTTGTGGTGCAGGAGGGGATTACATGAGGCCATGCAATGATTTGAAAACAAGGATGAGAATTTTAAAATCGAGGCGTTGCTTAACCGGGAGCCAATGTAGGTCAGCGAGCACAGAGGTGATGGGTGAATGGGACACGGGCAGCCGAGTTTTGGATGACTTCAAGTTTACGTAGGATAGAACGTGGGAGGCCAGCCAGGCGTGCGTTGGAATAGTCAAGTCTAGAGGTAACCAAGGCATGCAAGGCAAAGCTGGTGTGCGGGACCTCCAGACATGGGAACGTTGAATGAGAGCTCTTTCAAAAAGCCAGCACAGGCTCGATGGACCGAATGGCCTCCTTCTGTGCTGTAAGGTTCTATAACATGCAACCATTCGCAGGACAGGTACTTTTAATCATTTTTTTTTGCTTGAAACACGTGAGAATTACTTCAGCCGCATTATCAGCTGGTCTATCTTTTCCCTCTTGGTCCCGGAGAACTCTCCCACCTTCTCCTGGCACCGGTAGAAGTGGAATGTGGGCATGCAGGTGATGGCTGCAGCCCGGGCCAGAGCTTCCGATTCATCTACGTCCACCTCCACAAAGATGACGTCGCGGTGCTGGTTGGACCTCATCTGGAGGAAGGGCTTGATGCTGGCGCAGTTGTTGCACCATCGGGCCGCGAAGAAGACCACGATCAGGGTCTCCTCCTCTTCCTGCAGCAGGGTCTCTAACTGCCTGCGTGTCCTGATGGGTCTCAGTACCATCTTGCCGCGTCTTTTCAACAACTCTTCGGTCTGCTCAAGGCCAGCCCCACATGTCTCACTTGCAGCATTGCCCCGATAGTGACGTAGGCTCAGCGTCATGTAAGCCACGCCTACGACTTGCAATCAACGCCTCTTGGGGTCCAACTGGAAGAACCCCAAATGTTGACCTTCTCCGCCAGCGGGCGGTGCAATTGGATGGGAACGAGCCCGGAGTCTGGGAGGTGAGCGGGTCAGAACCTGGTGCAACAGGACTTAAAAATACAACCCCCCAGAGATTCAACAATGGGTGGAGGGATTGACAGCAGTCGGAACAAATCAGGAGCCGCCCAATTCTGATTGGCTCAATGTTGCCAGTTGACAGCCCAATCAGAATGTACAGCAGCACTGCTTGGGTGCCAGGCTGCGTTTGATTGGTCGCTGGTGCAGGGTCTGGAATTCCTTCCCTTTATGATGTCATGTGGGAATACCCATTGGCCAGTCAAACAAGAATCCGCTTAAGTGGCTGCAGCAGCCACTTGCAATCTTAGTACAGGACATGATGCGGAGATGCCGGTGTTGGACTGGGGTGGACAAAAATGAGAAGTTGCACAACACCAGGTTATAGTCCAACAGTTTTATTTAAAATTACGAGCTTTCAGAGCTGTTGCCCCTTCTTTAGGTAAAGGTACATTGAGGGAATCTATTACACAGTATATAAACACAAAAAGCAATTTGTCTGCAGAGATACTGCTTTGATGTAATGCCTCCCTAAAAGATTGTATCTCTGCAGACAAATTGCTTTCTGTGTTTATATACTGTGTAATAGATTCCCTCATTGTACCTTTACCTGAAGAAGGGGCGACAGCTCCAAAAGCTCGTAATTTTAAATAAAACTGTTGGACTATAACCTGGTGTTGTGCGACTTCTCATTTTAGTACAGGACAAACAGGAAATTGGGACATCTCAGAAGCTCAGTGTGCTCAAGGAGAGTCTAAAGTTAAACTCGAGTATTCTTGAGTTTTTAAAAACTGTTTTGTAACCGCTTTAGAACCGTGATCTGCAGGAGTTTCAGTTTGTGCCCACATTTACATGTTTAGAGGCTGTCCATGATGCAGACCTTCATTACAAGAGTGACTACACTTCAAAAAGTACTTCATTGACTGTAAAGCGCTGTGGGACGTTGTGATGTCGTGCACGGCGCTATTTAAATGCAAGCCTTTCCTCCTGGATGGGACAAGCAGTAGATACATTCTCCGCAAATGCAGAGAATAATTGGAAATGCGCAGAAAACGTCAGCACCTATATAAAGAGAAAAGATGGGGTAATATTTTCGGTGTGGACCCTTGGTCGGAACTGCAAAAATTCTGCCGAAATAGCGCTGAACAGAACGGGGGCGGTGGGGTGGGCGGGGGTGTGACCAGCAGATCAGAGTATCAGAAAGGCTGACTCGAGTCGCAAAAGCTTTACTGGTTTGCAAACAGGTTTATTGAAAAGCTAGAAAGAGGTGAAAACTGGTGGATGATATCTGATCATCTCAATAAATCAAAGAAAAGGCACATTTAAAAAAAAACCAAGAGGATGTGAGTACGGGGTGAAAGGCACGAGCGAGATGCACAAAGAAAATAAAACCTTTCTAAAATAGAGATAATAAAGTGGAAGGGGATTGGAAGAACAAGAAAGAAAATGTGTGTGTGTGTGTGTGTGTGTGTGTGGGGGGGGGAGGGGGAAGCTGCAAATGTTGGAAACACAGCAGACCCCCGTCACAGAATCACAGAATCCCCACAGTGCAGATAGAGGCCATTTCAGCCCATCGAGGCTGCACCGACACATATCCCACCCTATCCCCGTAACCCCACGTATTTAATCCCTCCTAACACTAAGGGTCAATTTATTATAGCCAAATCAACCTAACCCACACATCTTTGGACTGTGGGAGGAAACCGGAGCACCCGGAGGAAACCCACGCAGACACAGGGAGAATGTGCAAACTCCACACAGTCACCCAAGGCCGGATTCGAACCTTGGTCCCTGGCGCTGTGAGGCAACAGTGCTAACCACTATGCCACCGTGTTGCCGTCATGTGAGAAGGATGCAGAGAAACTCCAGTATGATTTGGACAGGTTGGGTGATTGGGCAGATGCATGGCAGATGCAATATAACGTGGATAAATGTGAGGTTATCCACTTTGGTGGCAAAAACAGGAAGACAGATTATTATCTGAACGGCAATAGATTGGGAAAAGGGGAAGTGCAACGAGACCTGGGAGTCCTTGTGCACCAGTCGCTGAAGGTAAGCATGCAGGTGCAGCAGGCGGTTAAGAAGGCAAATGATATGTTGGCCTTCGTAGCGAGAGGATTCGAGTACAGGAGCAAGGATGTCTTGCTGCAGTTGTACAAAGCCTTGGTGAGACCACACCTTGAGTATTGTGTGCAGTTTTGGTCACCTTATCTGAGGAAGGATGTTCTTGCCATGGAGGGAGTGCAGCGAAGATTTACCAGACTGATACCTGGGATGGCAGGAATGACGTATGAAGAGAGATTGGGTCGATTAGGCTTATATTCGCTAGAGTTTCGAAGAATGAGAGGGGATCTCATTGAAACTTATAAAATTCTAACAGGACTAGACGGACTAGATGCAGGAAGGATGTTCCCGATGGCGGGGGAGTCCAGAACCAGAGGTCACAGTCTAAGGATAAGGGGTAAGCCATTTAGGACTGAGATGAGGAGGAATTTCTTCACCCAGAGAGTGGTGAACCTGTGGAATTCTCTACCACAGAAGGCAGTTGAGGCCAATTTATTAAATATATTCAAGAAGGAGTTAGATATATTTCTTAAGGTGAAAGGGATCAAGGGATATGGGGAGAAAGCAGGGACAGGGTACTGAGTTTGGATGATCAGCCATGATCTCATTAAATGGCGGAGCAGGTTCGAGGGGCCGAATGGCCTACTCCTGCTCCTATCTTCTATGTTTCTATTACCCGAATGAGAAAAGATAGGCCAACTGTGTCAACTTGCCTCCCCACTCCCCAGATGCCACCCACCGGGCTTCCACAGCACCTTCTGCTCCTGAGAAAAATGGAGTAGCTCAGGTCAGTGTTCAATCCAGTGGGCTGCAGAGTGCCCAAGAGAAAGAAGAGATATTCCTGAAGCTTGCTTTGGTGTTTTTTTTTACCTTCTATCTTGGGATGTTGGCGTCACTGGCAAGGTTGGCATTGATTGCCCATTCCCCAATTGCCCTAAGGAAGGTGGATTGGGGATTGATACAATGGAGTAGCTTGCTTGGTCACCCAAGAGGGGAGATAACATTCAACCACATTGGTGTGAAACTCGAGTCAGACTGGGTAAGGCTTCCTTTCCTAAAGGACATTGGTGAACCAGTTGTTTTTTTTTTAAGCAACAGCCCAACAGCTTCATAGTCACTTTAACGGATACCAGTTTTTTGCTGTTTCCAGATTTTCTTCCTCGAACTGAAATCAAATTCTCAAACTGCCGTGGGTGGGCATTGAACTCACATTCTCTGGCTTATTCGTCCTGGCCTTGGGATTACGACGTCAGTAACATAACTACACTGCTGTACTCATTACTGGTTAGAATAGTGTAGGAGGCCAAAAAGTGGAAAGAGGTTAGAGGGTGAAGTGGCACTGGGAGTCCTAGTGATCGCACTTGTGGACAGAGCTGAGGCCTTTTTTTTATTTGTTCATGGGTTATGGGCGTCACTGGCAAGGCCAGTATTTATTGCCCGCTCTAATTGACCTTGAGAAGGTGGTGGTGAGCTGCCTTCTCGATCCGCTGCAGTTCATGTGGCGGTTTGGTATAACTAAGTGACTTGCCAGACCATTTCAGAAGGCAGTTAAGAGTCAACCACATTGCTGTAGGTCTAGAGTCACATATAGTCCAGACCGGGTAAGGATGGCAGATTTCCTAAATGACATTGGTGAACCAGATGGGTTTTTATAGTAGTTTCATGGTCACCATTACTGATACTAGCTTTAATTCCAGATTTATTCAACTGAATTTAAATTCCCCAGCTGCCGTGGAGGGATTGTGAACTTTTTTTAAAATTTGTTTTTTTATGGGATGTGGGCGTCGCTGGCAAGGCCAGCATTTATTCCCCATCCCTAATTGCCCTTGAGAAGGTGGTGGTGAGCTACCTTCTTGAACCGCTGCAGTCCGTGTGGTGATGGTACTCCCACAGTGCTGTTAGGTAGGGAGTTCCAGGATTTTGACCCAGCGACGGTGAAGGATCGGCGATATACTTCTAAGTCAGGATGGTGTGTGGCTTGGAGGGGAACTTGGAGGTGGTGCTGTTCCCATGCATCTGCTGCCCTTGTGCTTCTAGGTGGAAGAGGTCGCGGGTTTGGGAAGTGCTGCCAAAGAAGCCTTGGCGAGTTGCTGCAGTGCATCTTGTACATGGTACACACTGCAGCCACGGTGCGCCGGTGGTGGAGGGAGTGAATGTTTAAGGTGGTAGATGGGGTGCCAATCAGGGCTGCTTTGTCCTGGATGGTGTCGAGCTTCTTGAGTGTTGTTGGAGCTGCACTCAAACAGGCAAGTGGAGAGTATTCCATCACACTCCTGACTTGTGCCTTGTAGACGGTGGAAAGGCTTTGGGGAGTCAGGAGGTGAGACACTCACCGCAGAATACCTAGCCTCTGACCTGCTCTTGTTGCCACAGTATTTATGTGGCTGGTTCAGTTAAGTTTCTGGTCAATGGTGACCCCCAGGATGTTGATGGTGGGGGATTCGGCGATGGTAATGCCATTGAATGTCAAGGGGCGGTGGTTAGACTCTCGCTTGTTGGAGATAGTCATTGCCTGGCACTTCTGTGGCGCGAATGTTACCTGTCACTTATCAGCCCAAGCCTGAACATCGTCCAGGTCTTGTTGCATGCGGGCATGGACTGCATCATTATCTGAGGAGTTGTGAATGGCACTGAACAATGTGCAGTCATCAGCAAACATCCCCATTTCTGACCTTATGTTGGAGTGAAGGTCATTGATGAAGCAGCTGAAGATGGTTGGGCCTAGGACACTGCCCTGAGGAACTCCTGCAGCAATGTCCTGGGGCTGTGATGATTGACCTTCAATCACCACAACCATCTTCCTTTGTGCTAGGTATGACTCAAGCCAGTGGAGAGTTTTCCCCCCCGATTCCCATTGACTTCAGTTTTACTAGGACTCCTTCATGCCACACTCGGTCAAATGCTACCTTGATGTCAAGGGCAGTCACTCTCACCTCACCTCTGGAATTCAGCTCCTTTGTCCATGTTTGGACCAAGGCTGTAATGAGGTCAGCAGCCGAGTGGTTTTGGCAGAAGCCAAACTGGGCATCAGTGAGCAGGTTATTGGTAAGTGCCACTTGATAGCACTGTTGATGACACCTTCCATCACTTTGCTGATGATTGAGAGTAGACTGATGGGGTGGTAATTGGCCGGATTGGATTTGTCCTGCTTTTTGTGGACAGGACATACCTGGGCAGTTTTCCACATTGTCAGATAGCTGTTGTAGCTGTACTGGAACAGCTTGGCTAGAGGTGCAGCTAGTTCTGGAGCACAAGTCTTCAGCACGATAGCCGATGTACTCTGGATCATTAGTCCAGGCCTCTGGATTACTAGTCCAGTAACATAACCACTATGCTACCGTACTGTTTAGCGAAACTGTCATCCAATCTGCATTTGGTCTATTCTTGACGAGAAAATTCAGTATCCTAGATTGGAGGAAGTGCATGTAAATTGCTGTCTCGCGCACAGTTTTTGAGACCCTAGGAAATGGGGCAGGGAAGAGGTGAGTGAACAGATGTTGCATCTGCTGTGCTTGCATAGGAAAGCGGCACTGGAAGTCACTGTGGTGTAAGAATAAACCAAGAAAGGTCCCTCCACAGAAGGGAGGGGATGAAATGCTTGTTGGTGGGATCCTATTGTAGATAACAGATTAAAAACTTGCTTTTATATAGCGCCTTTAACATAGGAAAATGTCCCACAGCTTCATAGGAGCGTAATGAGACAAAGATTGACACTGAACCAAAGGAGATATTAGGAGGGGTAACTAAAAGCTTGGTCAAAAGAGGTAGGTTTTCAGGAGGGTCTTAAAGCAGGAGAGGTGATGCGGAGGGTTTTGGGAAGGAAATTCCAGAGCATAGGGCCTAGATGGCTGAAGGCATAGCCATGAATGGTGGGGCAAAGGGACTAGAGGTGTGGAAGAGGCCAGAATTGGAAGAACGCAGAGTTCTGGGACGGTTGCAAGGCTGTACGAGGTCACAGAGATAGGGAGGGGTGAGGCAATGGATGGATTGATTTGAACACGAGATGTGTTGGTGGCTCAGCACAGGGGTGTTCGGTGAACAGGACTTGTGTGATCGGATACGGGCAGCAGAGTTTTAGACGAGTTCAAGTTTATATAGGGTGGAAGATGGGAGGCCGGCCAGGAGATCAATAGAATAGTTGAGGCTGGACGTAACAAAACCCTTCTGATCGATCGGGTTTCTGCCATTTCCTCTCCCTATTTTCAAAACAATTATTAGTCCTTATTTTCGAGAGGGAAAGTGGACTTACTGAATTCAGATCAAAATTCAACAACAAGCTTTCATTTTTGTCAATCAGGATTTAATCAATAATAATTTGGAAAGGAACAAATAAGAGTATTTAAGAAAATAATAAACCCGTACAAATGTCTCAAAGTATAATGCAAAAACGTCCTCAGTACCACCTCCTCCAGAAATCTGGCACAGTGGTCTGTACATGGCGCAGGCGATTGATGCTCCCCATCAGCATGAAATGCTCCACTCCCTGTGCCAAATGGGTAAAGTGTGCATGAGACATTTGATCTGCAGTATGTGATGACTCCGGGTTTGTGGGGTTTAATGGTATTTTTGAATCCAAGGTGGAGGTGGGAATTCAGCGGCTTATGTGTCGATCACCCCCGTGCTCACTGTCCTACATTGGCTCCTGGTCCGACAATGCCTCAAATTTAAAATCCTCATCCTTGTGTTGAAATCCTTCCGTCGCCTCGTCCCTCCCAATCTCTGTAACTTCCTTCAGCCCTACAATCCTCCCAGATCTCTGCACTCCTCCAATTCTGGCCTCTTGGGCACCCCAGTTTCCTTCGCCCCACCATTGCTGGCTGTGCCTTCAGTTGCCTAGACCCTAAACTCTGGAATTCCCTCCCTAAACCTCTCCGTCTTGGTCACCTTTGCCCTGGGGTTTTCAAACGGGAGTCTGTCGATCCTAAGCGAGGTCTGTCAGGAAATATTGCAATTAATGTCAGTCAGGATGGTGCGGCACTGTATTGGGGAGGAAATCCATTTGTCCTGAGGGACATGCTTCTTACCCAGCCACAGTTTGCGTGCACAGCTTTTGTCTTTTAAGAGATGTCACATCAAGAACCAGAGAGGTGGGACAGTTGCTGACGCACGTGCTTCATTCGAGTTTCTGGCTTGTGATGTTCTCCTCAACTCCCCGCTAATATTCAGTGTCTCACATAAGGCGCTAGCTACTCATTAGCCCGGCCACAATCATCATTGTAATTTTTCTTTTAAAAAGCAAAAATTATTGCTTATGATATTCTTACAAAAACAGCAGATGCGGGTAACTGGGTGGTGAAGTGGGTTAGGCCTGGGCATTTCTCCTCAGGGACCTGGATTCAGATCGATGGGATGAGTGGCTCCTCTGTCTCTAGAAATAGTAGATGCATTGCTGGTCATCTTCCAAAATTCTATAGACTCTGGAACAGTTCCCATGGATTGGAGGGTAGCTAATGTAACCCCACTATTTAAAAAAGGTGGTAGAGAGAAAATGGGGAATTATATACCGGTAAGCCTGACATCGGTAGTGGGGGAAAATGCTAGAGTCCATTACAAAAGATGTAATAGCAGAGCACTTGGAAAACAGTGACAGGATCGGACAAAGTCAACATGGATTTACAAAAGGTAAATCGTGCTTGACTAATCTACTGGAATTTTTTGAGGATGTAACTGGTAGAATAGATAAGGGAGAACCAG
Source organism: Squalus acanthias (assembly GCA_030390025.1). Classification (NCBI taxonomy): domain Eukaryota; kingdom Metazoa; phylum Chordata; class Chondrichthyes; order Squaliformes; family Squalidae; genus Squalus; species Squalus acanthias. The sequence continues at coordinate 10,051,722 of CM059451.1, read as the reverse complement.
TGGATGTGGTGTATTTGGACTTTCAGAAGGCTTTCGATAAGGTCCCACATAAGAGATTAGCGTGCAAAGTTAAAGCACATGGGATTAGGGGTAAGGTACTGACTTGGATAGAGAACTGGTTGGCGGACAGGAAGCAAAGAGTTGGAATAAACGGGTCTTTTTCCGAGTGGCAGGCAGTGACTAGTGGGGTACCGCAGGGATCGGTGCTAGGACCCCAGTTATTCACAATATATATTAATGATCTAGACGAGGGAACTAGATGTAATATCTCCAAGTTTGCAGATGACACAAAGCTGGGTGGGCGTGTGTGCTGTGAAGAGGATGCAGAGAAACTCCAGTATGATTTGGACAGGTTGGGTGATTGGGCAGATGCATGGCAGATGCAGTATAATGTGGATAAATGCGAGGTTATCCACTTTGGTGGCAAAAACAGGAAAGCAGATTATTATCTGAACGGCAATAGATTGGGAAAAGGGGAAGTGCAACGAGACCTGGGAGTCCTTGTGCACCAGTCGCTGAAGGTAAGCATGCAGGTGCAGCAGGTGGTTAAGAAGGCAAATGATATGTTGGCCTTCGTAGCGAGAGGATTCGAGTACAGGAGCAAGGATGTCTTGCTGCAGTTGTACAGGGCCTTGGTGAGACCACACCTTGAGTATTGTGTGCAGTTTTGGTCACCTTATCTGAGGAAGGATGTTCTTGCCATGGAGGGAGTGCAGCAAAGATTCACCAGACTGATACCTGGGATGGCAGGAATGACGTATGAAGAGATTGGGTCGATTGGGCTTGTATTCGCTAGAGTTTAGAAGAATGAGAGGGGATCTCATTGAAACTTATAAAATTCTAACAGGACTCGACAGACTAGATGCAGGAAGGATGTTCCCGATGGCGGGGGAGTCCAGAACCAGAGGTCACAGTCTAAGGATAAGGGGTAAGCCATTTAGGACTGAGATGAGGAGGAATTTCTTCACCCAGAGGGTGGTGAACCTGTGGAATTCTCTACCACAGAAGGCAGTTGAGGCCAATTCATTAAATATATTCAAGAAGGAGTTAGATATATTTCTTAAGGCTAAAGGGATCAAGGGATATGGAGAGAAAGCAGGGACAGGGTACTGAGTTTGGATGATCAGCCATGATCTCATTAAATGGCGGAACAGGCTCGAGGGGCCGAATGGCCTACTCCTGCTCCTATCTTCTATGTTTCTATATAAAGGTTCTGTGTGAAATGAGTTTGGTCTGTCTCAATCCAGTTCCTTGTGGGCATGGCCACACAGTACAGATCTTTTTTTTTCTTTAATAGTTTGGAACAAAACAAAGGGAAACTTATAAGCTAAATAGCTTTGAAAGAGCTCTCCAATTTGTCCCACTTCCCCTGCTCTTTCCCCATAGCCCTGCAAATCTTTCCTTTTCAAGTACATATCCAATTCCCCCTTGAATGTTACTATTGAATCTGCTTTCAGGCAGTGCATTCCAGAGCATAACAACTTTCTGTGTAAAAAAAAAAAAATTCTCCTCATCTCCAATGCTCCCTGTAATTTTTCTTGGTGCCGTGCGGGCCATTCAACATACCACGCATGCGTGGTTTTTGCATTGAAAATCCGGCTGTGTGGGTTCTCTGGAGCACTGCGTGGCCGCGCATCTTAAAGGGAACATTAATACAAAAGCAAAATGCTGCGGATGCTGGAAATCTGAAATACAAACAGAAAATGCTGGAAATACTCAGCAGGCCAGGCAGCATCTGTGGAGAGAGAAACAGAGTTAACGTTTCAGGTCGATGAACCTTCGTCAGAACTGGAAAAAGTTGGAGATGGAACAGGTTTTTAAGCAAGTGCACAGGCAGGGAGAGGGGGGAGGGGAGGAAAGAACAAAGGGGAAGGTCTGTGATAGGGTGGAAGGCAGGAGAGATTAAGAGACAAAAGGGATGATGGTGCAAGGCAAAAGGAGATGGTAATGGGACAAGTTAAGAAACAAAAGATGGCTCTAGATGAGGTGTAAATGGCAATGGCAGAATGATCGACAGCTGCCACGTGAGAGAGAGAAAACAAAATGGAAAAAAAAAAGATAGGGGCAGAGGTTATGGTCTGAAATTGTTGAACTCTATGTTGAGTCCAGAAGGCTGTAAAGTGCCTAATCGAAAGATGAGGTGCTGTTCCTCGAGCTGACGTTGAGCTTCATTGGAACAGTGTAAGAGGCCAAGGATGGAGAGGTCAGAGTGGGAGTGGAGTGGGGAATTAGTGGGAGTGGAGCGGAGAATTAAAGTGACAGGCGACCGGAAGCTCGGGGTCACCCTTACAGACTGAACGGAGGTGTTCCACCATCTGCGTTTGGTCTCCCCAATGTAGAGCAGCGAATACAGTATACTAAATTGCAAGAAGTACAAGTAAGTCGCTGTTTCACCTGGAAGGAGTGTTTGGGGCCCTGGACAGTGGGAAGGGAGGAGGTAAAGGGGCAGGTGTTGCATCTCCTGCGCTTGCACGGGAAGGTGCCGGGCGAAGGGGAAGGGGTGTTGGGGGTGATAGAGGAGTGGACCAGGGTGTTGAGGAGGGAGCGGTCCCTTCGGAATGCTGAAAGGGGAGGTGAGGGAAGATGTGTTTGGTGGTGGGATCACGCTGGAGGTGGCGGAAATGGCGGAGGATGATCCGTTGAATGTGGAGGCTGGTGGGGTGAAAGGTGAGGACAAGGGGAACCCTATCGTGGTTCCGGGAGGGAGGGGCAGGGGTGAGGGCAGAATTGCTGGAAATAGAACGGACACGGTCAAGGGCCGTGTCAACCACTGTAGAGGGGAATCCTCGGTTGAGGAAAACGGAAGACATGTCGGAAGCACTAGTATGGAAGGTGGCATCGTCAGAGCAGATGCGGCGGAGACGGAGAAACTGGGAGAATGGAATAGAGTCCTTACCGGAGTAGGGTGAGAGGAAGTGTAGTCCAGGTAGCTGTGGGAGTCAGTGGGTTTATAATGAATGTTTGTCGATAGCCTATCCCCAGAGATGGAGAGAGAAGTCGAGGAAGGGAAGAGTCGGAGAGGGACCATGTGAAGGTGAGGGAAGGGTGGAAATTGGAAGCAAAGTGAATGAAATTTTCTAGTTCAGGGCGAGAGCAGGAAAAGGCACCGATAGTCATCAATGTATCGGAAAAAGAGGTGAGGGAGGGGACCTGAGTCGGACTGGAACAAAGAATGTTCCACATATCCCACGAAAAGGCAGGCATAGCTAGGACCCATGTGGGTTCCCATAGCAATACCTTTAATTTGGAGGAAGTGAGTGGAGTCAAAGGAGAAGTTGTTCAATGTGAGAACAAGTTCAGCCAGGCGAAGGAGGGTGGTGGTGGAAGGGGACTGGTTGGGCCTCTGTTCAAGGAACAAGCAGAGCACCCTCAGGCTGTCCTGGTGGGGGATGGAGGTGTAGAGGGATTGGATGTCCATAGTGAAAAGGAGACGGTTGGGGCCAGGAAACTGGAAACTGTTAAAGTGACGGAGGGCATCTGAAGAGTCGCGGATGTAGGTGGGAAGAGACTGGACAAGGGGAGTAAAAATAGAGTCGAGATAGGAAGAGATAAGTTCCATGGGGCAAGAACAGGCTGAAACGATTGGTCTCCCGGGGCAGTCCTGTTTGTGGATCTTGGGAAGGAGGTGCGGGGTTGGGGAACTATGAGGTTGGCGGCCGTGGAGGGAAGATCTCCAGAGGAGATGAGGTCAGTGACAGTCTTGGAAACGGTGGCTTGATGTTCGGTAGTGGGGGTCATGATCCAGGGGGAGGTAGGAGGACGTGTTGGAGAGTTGGCGTTCAGCCTCCGCTAGGTAGAGGTCGGTTCGCCAAACAACAGCGCCACCCTTGTCCGCAGGTTTAATGACAATGTTGGGTTGGATCTGAGAGAATGGAGTGCTGCAAGTTCAGAGGGAGGTAGGTTGGAGTGGGTGAGGGGAACAGAGAAATGGAGACGGCCGATGTCATGCCGGCAGTTTGCAATGAAAAGATCTAGAGAGGTTAAGAGGCCAGAGGGAGGGGTCAGGTAGAACGAGAATTCTGAAAACAGGAGAAAGGGTCAGCTGTGCAGGGGGAAGACTCCTGGCCAAAGAAGTGGGCACGGAGGCGAAGGCGACAGAAAAAGAGCTCAGCGTCGTGCCGAGCTCGAATCATTGAGATGGGGGCGTAAGGGGATGAAGCTCAGGCCTTTGCGAAGGACTGATCGTTCGGGGTCAGAGAGGGGAAGGTCAGAGGGTATCATCCCTTTTGTCTCTTAATCTCTCCTGCCTTCCACCCTATCACAGACCTTCCCTTTTGTTCTTTCCTCCCCATCCCCCTTTCCCTGCCCCTACACTTGCTTAAAAACCTGTTCCATCTCCAACTTTTTCCAGTTCTGACGAAGAGTCACCGACCTGAAACGTTAACTCTGTTTCTCTCTCCACAGATGCTGCCTGACCTGCTGAGTATTGCCAACATTTTCTGTTTTTATTGAAGGGAACATTGCTCATCTCTGTGTCAACAACAACTACAACTTGCATTTAAGTAGCACCTTTAACATAACCACAATGTCCTCTGGTTACCGACCCTCCTGCCAGTGGAAACAATTTCTCTTTTTTTACGCTGTCAAATTCCCTCACAATTCTGAACACCTCTATCAGATCTCCCCGTAACTTTCTAAGGAGATCAATCCCAGCTTCTTTAGTCTCTCCACACTGCCGAGACTCAACTCATTGCCAAACACAGCGTGTACCTTGCTGGATTTTCACCTCTTCAGGGAATTCCCTGGGATGTTAACTGTGAATAGACTTAAAAATAATATCTCCATACCAGCCTCTCATTTTCACACTTAATTGCCAAAAACCTGACATGGGCACAACTAGTTTGATGGACCAGTAACTGGGGTGTCAGCCGTAAGCTACACCCTAGTTTACAGTAACACCAACCTGACACCTTGCATAAATGCTTGAACATCAATACTCACTGTAAATTAAACACCCCGACACCTTCTCCTGGAGGCCTTTACAAACCACCTCCAATAAACAGCTGTGTGTCTGTAAAGGAACAGTCAGTCCCATTTCTCTGTTAGCACATTGCTGATTTTGTTTTACTGTGGGTTGATGCGTCAGTTACTGGTCTTTTCAAGCCTTGCGAGGATAACGTGGCATACGCTGAAGTTTTTTTTTTAGTGAAAAGGATAAATTTTAAGTACACATTTAATTTTGAGCAGATAGAAACTATGCGGATCAGAGACCGAGGCTGTCACGCTGGAGGTGTAGAGTGCTCTGGTTAGGCTGTACCTTGAATATTGCGTTTAGTTCGGGTCGCCAAAGCACAAGAGGAACATCCAGACCCTGACTGTGGTGGAGAGAAGGACCACAAAGCTGATCTCTAGTGTCAGAGGACAAGGAAAAGTTAGATAAACTCTAAGGAGGAGGGTCCTTGGAGCGTTATACAAGATACTAAAACATTGTTTTGAAAGAAAGGTTAATCTGGGCCAATTTTCCAAGTTAAATCCTAACATTTGGCAAAAGGCGAGTTCAGGACTTACATCAGGAAGCACTTTGTCACGCAGAGTGATCGCTATCTGGAATGGGCTCCAGGAAGGGGAGTGGGGCAGCAACTCTGGAATCATTCGAGTAGAATTTAGAAGTGGGATCGTGGGGTTTCATACTAGAATAAGGTAGATGGGTGCATTGGCTTCCCTCATCATTGAGCCTGGTCCCAATAGGCATGCTACACGGGGGGGTCTCTCCTACCTGAGGTCTTTGAAGTGTTTCTCCTTTCTCAATAAGCCGGCTAGCTGGCATTTATGATAGATGAAGTTACGATACAGATCAGCCATGATCTAATTGAATAGCAGAACAGGCTTGAGGGGCTGAATGGCCTACTCCTGTTCCTAATTTAAGAAACATGTTAATAAAGAAACTAGATCAAAAATCAGTCACATACTTGGGTCAGCACTTTATAATGAACGAATAAACTCAATAAAAGCACTAAGTCATACAGCTCAGAATGTCCCTGGCTCAACTCCTACTGATGATAATCCGACCCAGGGTGTTTGTAGGGAAGCTACAATTGACCTCAGAACCCCTGGGTTAAGGAAGAGAAAAAAATCAGCTAGGGTTCCTGACTGCTATGCAATAATCACTGCTGGAAAAGTATATAGATGTGAATTATGGCATTCCGCAGTCGAATGCCCTGCCGACACTCACAGTCTGGACTCACACAATATGAATGGTGACTTGGGCAGGATTCTGCAAGAGGCAACATTTTCAGGAGAAAATTGGAACAGAAAAGGGGACGGGTTAGGAGAGGACTACCAGCCCGCCACAAGTTTTCACTGCAGAATTTCTTTATCCTGCACTCTGTTGAAGACTGCCCTGAGCCATGAATGCTTTCAGATTTGCCACCCAAGTCTCTCACTATTGAGATACTTATTTGGGGCGGTGGGAGTGGAGAACACAACATTTTTTCCTGAAGGCTTAAGATTACAAATCACCAGGTAACAGTCACATTACGCAGAAGCAAGCCTACAAGAGACAGTGACTACACATCAAAAAGTAATTAATTGACTGTAAAAAGAAAGAACTTGCATTTATATAAGAACATAGGAATTAGGATCAGGAGTAGACCACACGGCCCCTCGAGCCTGCTCCGCCATTCAATAAGATCATGGTTGATCTTCGACCTCATCTCCACTTTCCCTGCCCGATCTCCATATCCCTTGATTCCCCTAGAATCCAAAAATCTATCTATCTCAGCCTGGAATATACTCAATGATTCAGCATCCACAGTCCTTTGGGGTAGAGAATTCCAAAGATTCACAACCCTCTGAGTGAAGAAATTCCTCCTCAGCTCAGTCCTAAATGGCCAACCCCTTATCCTGAGACTATGCCCCCTAGTTCTAGACACTCCAGCCAGGGGGAACAACCTCTCAGCATCTACCCTGTCAATCCCCTTCAGAATCTGATATGTTTCAATGAGATCACCTCTCATTCTTCTAAACTCCAGAGAGTATAGGCCCAATCTACTCAACCTCTCCTCATAGGACAACCCTCTCATCCCAGGAATCAATCTAGTGAACTTTTGTTGCACCGCCTCCAAGGCAAGTATATCCTTCCGCAGATAAAGAAACCAAAACGGTGCACAGTACTCCAGGTGTGGTCTCGCCAAAGCCCTATACAATTGTAGCAAGGCTTCCCTATTCTTGTACTCCAACCTATTGCAATAAAAGCCAACATGCTATCTGCCTTCCTAACTGCCTGCGGTACCTGCATGCTAACTCTGTGTTTCCTGTACGAGGACACCTATGTAACACCTTTCACGATCACAGGATGTCCCAAAGCACTTTACAGCCAATGAAGTACTTTTGAAGTGCAGCCAATGTGAGAAACACACCAATTTGCGAATAGCAAGCTTCCACAAACAGCAATGCAGTAATGACCAGATTTTAGTGATGTTGGTTGAGGGATAAATGTTGACCAGAACACCAGGGAGAACTCTTCTTCGAAATAGTGCAACGGGATCTTTCTCGTCCACCAGAGAGAGCAGACGGGGACGCGGTTTAACGTCTCATCCGAAAGGCGGCACCTCCGACAGTGCAGCTCTCTCAGTACTGGAGCGTCAGCCTGGATTTTCTCTGGAGTGGGACTTGAGCCCTCAACCTTCTGACTCAGAGAGGCAAGGGTGCTACTACTGAGCAATCAGACATCCCGAGAACATGAAATGCACTATATAAATATACTCTTTCTTAACGTGTAATACAAGCCTCATTTCAAACCAGCGCCAATCCAAAATACTAGTGTCTAAGCTTCCCTTTATAACCCACATCTTTCTAAGATCCCATTTGACACCCATAAACCATTGTGATTGACTCCTAACTGCCCTCTGAAATGGCCGAGCAAGCCACTCAATTATATTAAAACTGCCGCAATTGTAGCGCTCAAGAAGTCGGCGCACCGCCACCGTCTCAGGGCAAGTAGGGATGGGCAATAAATGGCGATGCCCAAGACTGAATTAAAAAAAATTGCCTCCCTTACTTTCTCTGCTTGTATTCTTTTTTAAGTTGCAGATTTATTTATCCAGAGCAATCCTGCACAAGGCAGAGAATTCAAACGTTAGTTAATTTTTTTTTTCTCTTTGTGCTTTCTCTATTTTTTTTATGTGTGTGTGGGGGGGTGGGTTTAACTTCTAAGTGGCCGCTCACTGCAGCTCGTCCAGCAGGTGCTCCAGCTTCTCCCTCTTAGTCCCCGAGAACTCGCCCATCTTGGTGGAGCGCTTGTAGAAGTGGAAGGTGGGCATGCAGGTGATGCCGGCCGAGCGGGCCAGCGGCTCGGCGTCGTCCACGTCCACCTCGACGAAGACCACGTTGGCCAGCTGCTCGGAGAGGTTGTAGAAGTGCGGCCGGATCATGCGGCAGTTGCCGCACCACTCGGCCGAGTACATGACCACCACCAGCCGCTCGGTCTGGCCCAACAGGCTCTGGAACTGCTTGGCGTCCGCCACGTGTTTCACCACCATGCTGCTTCCGGGCTCAGTGCCCCCGCCCACGAGCCCCGCCCCCCACCCGTCCCCATTGTGACGGGGCGGGGCCACGTCAGCCTCCTCCGCCCCCCATTGGCTAATTCTCATTGGCCGCTTCTGCTGGTTACTTTTTATTGGTGAATGGGAGGGGGAGGGGGGCAGGAAGGCGTCCATTGGCTGGAATGCGGCTGATGGACGGTGCAAGGAGCCTATCAGAAAGAGAGTTTCCAAACTTCAGCCCCCCCCCCTCCCTCTCCCACAAAGGAAATTTGTGGCTCCCAATTTGCGCACAGCAAGATCCCACAAACAGCAATGATATGTATGCAAAGTGGTATGTTACTGGACTAGTCTTCTAGAGGCCTGGACTAATTATCCAGAGACGTGAGTTCAAATCCCACCACGGCAGCTGGGAAATTTATATTCAGTTAATTAAATTTTAAAAAGCTCATGTCAGTAATGCTGAGCATGAAACTACCAGATTGTCGTAAAAACCCATCTGGTTCACTAATGTCGTTTAGGGAAGGAAATCTGCCGTCCTTACCCAGTCTGGCCTATATGTGACTCCAGACCCACAGCAATGTAGTTGACTCTTAACTGCCCTCTGAAATGACCTAGCAAGCCACTCAGTTGTAACAAACCTCTACGAAAAGCAATAATAAGAATAAAACCGGACGGCCCACCCGGCATAACTCCCTCCCTCCCTAACAGCACTGTGGGAGTACCTTCACCACACGGACTGCAGCGGTTCAAGAAGGTGGCTCACCACCATCTTCTCAAGGGCAATTAGGGATGGGCAATAAATGCTGGCCTTGTCAGCGACGCCCACATCCCATGAACTAATAAAAAAACCCTTGTATTTATATAGCGCCTTTAACGTAGTAAAACTTCGCAAGGTGCTTCACAGGAGCATTATAAGACAAAAAATTTGACACTGAGCCACATAAGGAGATATTAGGGCAGATGACCAAAAGCTTGGTCAAAGAGGTAGGTTTTAAGGAGCGTTTTAAAGGAGGAGAGAGCGGCGGAGAGGTTTAGGGAGGGAATTCCAGAACTTAGGGCCTTGGCAGCTGAAGGCACGTCCGCCAATGGTTGAGTGATTATAATCAGGGATGCTCAAGAGGCCAGAATTGGAGGAGCACAGATATCCCGGGGGTTTGTGGGACTGGAAGAGATTACAGAGATAATGAGGGGCGAGGCCAAGGAGGTATTTGAAAACAAGGATGAGAATTTTGAAATCGAGACGTTGCTTAACCGGGAGACAATGTAGGTCAGCGGGCACAGGTGTGATGGGTGAACTGGACTTGGTGCAAGTTAGGACACGGGCAGCCGAGTTTTGGATGACTTCAAGTTTATATAGGATAGAACGTGGGAGGCCAGCCAAGAGTGTGTTGGACCTGTTCTGACTAAAACACTTTTCTCTCCACAGATGCTGCCTAACCTGCTGAAATATTTCCAGCAATATTTTTGTTTTTATTTCAGATTTCCAGCAACCATAGTATTTTGCCTATTAATCTGGGTTTTTTAAGATGATTGTTGAGGGATTAATATTGACCAGGACACCGGGAGAATGTCCCTACCCTTTACACAGAATATACAGCACAGAAACAGGCCATTCAGCCCAACTAGTCAACTTCACTACTTTTGAATTCTATACCCCTAGAAATAAATCCCAGAGCTTTGTTAGCATTTTTAATTGCTTTGCTGACCTGCGACGCTGTTTTTAATGATTTGTTCACCTGTATCCCTAGATCCCTTTCGCTCTTCTACCCCATTCAGGTTATTTTCTAAGGTGTAGGTGATATTATTTTTCCTACCAAAGTGCATCACCTCACATTTATCTATGTCAAAGTTCATTTGCCACTAACTGCCCAGTCTGCAAGTTTTCTAATGTCTACTTGTATTATGTTGCATTCTTCCTCAGTGTTGGCAAATGGAACTCGGTTAATTCAGCTTCTGAAAGGTGTTGATGTTTAGTTCATTCAATAGAGGGAAAAAAAGGTATCATTAGAGAGAGAGAGAGAGAGAGAAAGATAGATACAGATTTCACTTAGCAACAGCCCATGTTCGCAACCAACCAGCATTGGATATGTTCATAATAGAATGTTTAGATTAGAAATGTTATGTTTATGATAAGAATATCTGGAAGCTAGAAGGGTTATGCTTACCACAGCAAGGCCACGGCATTTCACATGCATCTAACGTTGTTGATGTGTGTTGAAGAAAATGTAGACTTGTGTGTCTGGACTATTAGGCAATGGCAGTACCAGTTTGATAAGAAAACAGTGTATAAATATAAGCTTGTTCCTTTGTTCAAGCAGCACGAGAAGGAACGCTCGCATACTCTATCTGTGACTATACTCCGCTTGTAAATTGCTTTTTATGCTGAAGGTAAAGAATAAAATGATTATAGCCATAAGACTGAATTCGTTACTACTCAAGTGAACAACAGAAGGTTGTTTAAAACACTCAGTGTTAGCTACAACCCTCCCCCACCCCACCAGCCCCCCCCGGATTTGGTATCATCTCTTTTTAAATTCGTTTTTATGGGATGTGGGCGTTGCTGGCAAAGCCAGCATTTATTGCCCATCCCTAGTTGCCCTCGAGAAGGTGGTGGTGAGCCGCCTTCTTCAACTGCTGCAGTCCGTGTGGTGAAGGTACTCCGACAGTGCTGTTAGGGAGGGAGTTCCAGGATTTTGACCCAGCGACGATGAAGGATCGGCGATATATTTCTAAGTCAGGATGATGTGTGACTTGGAGGGGAAATTGGAGGTGGTGGTGTTCCCATGCGTCTGCTGTCCTTGTCCTTCTAGGTGGAAGAGGTCGCGGGTTTGGGAGGTGCTGCCGAAGAAGCCTTGGCAAGTTGCTACAGTGCATCTTGTAGATGGTACACACTGCAGCTACGGTATGCCGGTGGTGGAGGGAGTGAATGTTTAAGGTGGTGGATGGGGTGCCAATCAAGCGGGCTGCTTTGTCCTGGATGGTGTTGAGTTTCTTGAGTGTTGTTGGAGCTGCACTCATCCAGGCAAGTGGAGAGTATTCCATCACACTCCTGACTTGTGTCTTGTAGATGGTGGAAAGGCTTTGGGGAGTCAGCAGGTGAGACACTCGCCGCAGAATACCCAGCCTCTGACCTGCTCTTGTTGCCACAGTATTTATGTGGCTGGTCCAGTTAAGTTTCTGGTCAATGGTGACCCCCAGGATGTTGATGGTGGGGGATTCGGTGATGGTAATGCCATTGAATGTCAAGGGGCGGTGTTTAGGCTCTCGCTTGTTGGAGATAGTCATTGCCTGGCACTTCTGTGGCATGAATGTTACCTGCCACTTATCAGTCCAAGCCTGAACGTCGTCCAGGTCTTGTTGCATGCGGGCATGGACTGCTTCATTATCTGAGGAGTTGTGAATAGCACTGAACAATGTGCAGTCATCAGCGAACATCCTCATTTCTGACCTTATGTTGGAGGGAAGGTCACTGATGAAGCAGCTGAAGATGGTTGGGTCTAGGACACTGCCCTGAGGAACTCCTGCAGCGATGTCCTGGAGCTGTGATGATTGACCTTCAATCACCACAACCATCTTCCTTTGTGCTAGGTATGACTCCAGCCAGTGGAGAGTTATCCCCCCGATTCCCATTGACTTCAGTTTTACTAGGTCTCCTTGATGCCACACTCGGTCAAATGCTGCCTTGATGTCAAGGGCAGTCACTCTCACCTCACCTCTGGAATTCAGCTCCTTTGTCCATGTTTGGACCAAGGCTGTAATGAGGTCGGGAGCCGAGTGGTCTTGGTGGAACCCAAACTGAGCATCAGTGAGCAGGTTATTGGTGAGTAAGTGCTGCTTGATAGCACTGTTGATGACACCTTCCATCACTTTGCTGATGATTGAGAGTAGACTGATGGGGTGGTAATTGGCTGTGTTGGATTTGTCCTGCTTTTTGTGGACAGGACACACCTGGGCCGTTTTCCACATTGTCGGGTAGATGCCAGTGTTGTAGCTGTACTGGAACAGTTTGGCTAGAGGCACGGCTAGTTCTGGAGCACAAGTCTTCAGCATGATAGCCGGGATGTTGTCAGGGCCCATAGCCTTTGCTGTATCCAGTGCGCTCAGCCGTTTCTTGATATCACGTGGAGTGAATCGAATTGGCTGAAGACTGGCTTCTGTGATAGTAGGGACCGCAGGAGGAGGCCGATATGGATCATCCACTCAGCACTTCTGGCTGAAGATGATTGCAAACGCTTCAGCCTTGTGTTTTGCACTCACGTGCTGGGTTCCACCATCATTGAGGATGGGGATATTCATGGAGCCTCCTCCTCCCGTTAATTGTTTAATGGTCCACCACCATTCATGACTGGATGTGGCAGGACTGCAGAGCTTTGATCTGATCAATTGATTGTGGGATCGTTTAGCCCTGTCTATAGCATGCTGCTTCCACTTTTTAGCATGCATGTAGTCCTGTGTTGCAGCTTCCCCAGGTTGGTGCCTCATTTTTAGGTATGCCTGGTGCTGCTCCTGGCATGCTCTTCTACACTCCTTATTGAACCAGGGTTGGTCCCCTGGCTTGGTGGTAATGGTAGAGTGAGGGATATGCTGGGCCATGAGGTTACAGATTGTGGTGGAATACAATTCTACTGCTGCTGATGGCCCACAGCGCCTCATGGATGCCCAGTTTTGAGCTGCTAGATCTGTTCTGAATCTATCCCATTTAGCACGGTGGTAGTGCCACACAACATGATGGAGGGTGTCCTCCTCAGTGTGAAGACAGGGCTTCGTCTCCACAATGTCACTGCTACCAATACTGCGACAAGTAGATTGGTGAGGACGAGGTCAAGTAGGTTTTTCCCTCATGTTGGTTCTCTCACCACCTGTCGCAGGCCCAGACTGGCAGCTATGTCCTTCAGGACTCGGTAAGTAGCGGTGCTACCGAGCCACTCTTGGTGATGGACATGGAAGTCCCCCACCCAGAGTACATTCTGCGCCCTTGCTACTCTCAGTGCTTCTTCCAAGTGGTGTTCAACATGGCGGAGTACTGATTCATCAGCTGAGGGAGGGCGGTAGGTGGTAATCAGCAGGAGGTTTCCTTGCCCATGCTTGAACTGAAGCCATGAGACTTCATGGTTTCCGGAGTTAATGTTGAGGACTCCCAGGGCCACTCCTTCCTGACTGTATACCACTGTGCCGCCACCCCTCGTGGATCTGTCCTGCCGGTGGGACACGACATACCCAGGGGTGGTGATGGAGGAGTTCGGGACATTGGCTGAAAGGTATGATTCTGTGAGTATGACTATGTCTGGCTGTTGCTTGACTAGTGGGACAGCTCTCCCAATTTTGGCACAAGTCCCCAGATGTTGGTGAGGAGGACTTTGCAGGGTTGACTGGGCTGGGTGTGCCGTTGCCGTGTCCGTAGCCGGTGCCGAGGTCGTCCGTCCGGTTTCATTCTTATTATTTCGTTTCGTAGCGGTTTGTTACAACTGAGTGGCTTGCTAGGCCATTTCAGAGGGCAGTTAAGAGTCAGCCACATTGCTGTGGGTCTGGAGTCACATCTAGGCCAGACCAGGTAAGGACGACAGATTTCCTTCCCTAAAGGACATTAGTGAACCAGATGGGTTTTTACGACAATCCGATAGTTTCATGGTTACCATTACTGATACTAGTAATTATTCCAGATTTATTTAATTAACTGAATTTAAATTCCCCAGCTGCCGTGGTGGGATTTGAACTCACGTCTCTGGATCAATAGTCCAGGCCTCTGGATTACTAGCCCAGTGACATTACCACTACGCTACCGTTCCCGTTGTCATCTGCAAATTTTGATATTGAGTTACTTGTTCCTAAGTCCAAATAATTAATGTAAATTATGAATAACAGTGGTCCCTTGTGGAACACCACTTTCTACCTTCCTCCAATCTGAATAACTACCCTTTACTCCTACTCTCTGCTTTCTACTTTTTAGTCAACTTGCTATCCATTCAGCTATTTGTCCTGACTCCATATGCCTTAACCTTTGTGTTGAGCTTACCATATGGTACCTTATCAAAGGCCTTTTGAAAATCCAAGTATATGACATCTAGTGCATTACCCTTGTCTACTCTTTCCATTACCTCTTCAAAGAATTCTATCAGGTGTACGAAAGGCTGATATTTAAAGATATTTAGTAGACGAGAATCATATACATATAAATTCAAGTGTAGCCATTCACCAAATAATATTACCCATAATTACTCCTGGGTAACTAAAAAAGCTAAGACTTGTTCAAAATGTAGCTGCACAGTCAAAAGCAGTTTTGACTAAGTTTTGATAACAGCCACAGACTGCGAGTGAAGGTTAAATCATTAAATAACATATTATGATGCTAAGTAGAAATTAGAATTCACTTAACAAAACTAATTGCAACAATATTTAAAGAATAATTAGTATAAATTCCAATAAAATGAGAGAGATCATGGAAGTTAAGGTATTTATCTGGTAGATTAAAGTGAGATAGTTTGGATACCTCAAGACTAGTGAAACAGCGCTGATATGGGCCCTTGGTATAAAGGCCTTGTACCAGGGAAGCTAGAAATGAAAGAGATAAAGTAAATTCCAATGGGGTGAAAAACTATAAACAAGATAACACTGAACATGGCAAAGTTGGTGGAAAAATACTTTGACCATTAGAACCAATTTAAAAAGGTGATTTTGTTAAAGACCATATATGGACACTGGCCAAACCAACTGTTGATAAGAAAAGGGTTAAAACCTCGATACCCAAAGAACAACTTCACACAGACTTATGGCGAGGACAAAGGAACAGAGTTAAGACGACGTCATCTGTGTCCGAGAGGTTCCAGAGACCTAGGGCTGCGAGCTACTCGTTAAAACTATCGCCTAATATTAAGTATATTTCGCTGTCTGCTTAATAAATCTTGATCTATTGCTCAAACATACTGGCTGCTGCCTATTGGTGTCTTGTCCAAGAACTCAGAGGTCGTTAAGATCTTACACAGGTTAGTTAAGAATGACATAGCCTTTCAGAATCAATGCTGACTTTTTAAATTATATTTCTGTCTCTAGATGATCTTCCATCACTTCTTTTAGTACAGATTCCAGTACCTTTCCTATCACTGACGTTAAGCTGACTGGGCTATAGTTCCCAGGTTTAGTTCTACAAAAGAAAGACTTGCATTTATATAGCGCCTTTCACCACCTCAGGACGTCCCAAAGCGCTTTAAGCCAATTAAGTACTTTTTGAAGTGTAGTCACTGTTGTAATGTAGGAAACCTCCCTTTTTGTATCTAGGAACAACATTAGCTGTCTTTCAGTCCTCAGGCACATCCCCTCTTCTAGGGAATGTTTATAGATATATAAACTAGTGCCTGTGCGATCTCCTTCCTAGTCTCCTTGAGCATTTGGATAGGGGTTTTATCCACTTCTTTGAAATAGTGCCCTGGGATCTTTTACATCCACCTGAGAAAGCAGATGGGGCCTCGGTTTAACGTCTGTTCCAAAAGACAGCACCTCCGACAGTGCAGCACTCCCTCAGCACTGCACTGGGAGTGTCAGCCGGTGTGGGATTGTCAATGTGATCATACACCTCACGATACCATGATCACTTTAATGTGCTGTACCGTATTGGGAATTTATAAAAACATTTGCCGTGCAACAACACGGTTAATTTACCAATCAATTTTTTTGTCAAAAGGTATTTGAAGGAAAAAATACACAGATTGGGTCAGATTATATTTTTGTTCAATTTTCTCTCGTGAAAACACATATTAACCACACTCCAGTGCCTGACCCTAGCACTCTTGCCTCTGAGTTTGAAGGTCATGGATTCAAGCCGCACTCCAGAGACTTGAGCACAAAATCCACGTTGACACTTGAGTGCAGTGCTGAGGGAGCCCTGCACTGTTGGTGGTGCCGTCTTTCAGATGAGACGTTAAACTGAGGCCCGAGTTGCCACAGTACAAAAAGGATATTGCAGCTACTGAAAGGATACAGAAGAAAGCAACCAGAATGATTGAGGGGCTGGAGAGACTGGATTGAGGCGCGATTATGTAACTTGGTCATGTTCTCACTGGAAAAGAGAAGGTTGCGAGGTGATATGATTGCTGTTTTTAGGATTCTAAAGGAACTAGATAATGTCGACCATGACAAGCTGTTTCACCTTGTCCAGGACAGTAGAACCAGAGCACACGGCCTGCGCTAGAAAACAAATTCAAAACTAATCTGCTGAATATTTCAGTGAGCGAGTGGTAAATCTATGAACAGGCTCACTAGGGAGACAGTGGAAGCTGGCAGTATTGATTAATTCAAATGTAACTTAGATAGGTTTCTTTCAGAAAATAATATTTTGGGATATAATACATGAGTAATTTGAGACATAACATGTGGTAAGTGCAGCATGCTTGGGAGGAACAACAACTTATATTTATATAGCGCCTTTTAACATAGTAAAACATCCCAAGGGGCTTCACAGGAGCGTTATCAGAGAAAATTTGACACCGAGCTGCATAATTATGATATTAGGGCAGATGACCAAAAGCTTGGTTAAAGAGGTAGGTTTTAAAGAGCGTCTTAAAGGAGGAAAGCGAGGTGGAGAGGCGGAGAGGTTTAGGGAGGGAATTTCAGAGCTTAGGGCCCAGGCAGCTGAAGGCACGGCCGCCAATGGCGGAGCGATTAAAATCGGAGATGGCCAGAATTGGAGGTGCACAGATATCTCGGAGGGTTGTAGGGCTGGAGGAGGTTACAGACATATGGAGGGGCGAGGCCATGGAGGGATTTGAAAACAAGGATGAGAATTTTAAAATCAAAGCATTGCTTAACAGGGTGCCAATGTAGGTCAGTGAGCACAAGGGTGATGGGTGAACGGGACTTGGTGCGAGTTAGGACACGGGCAGCAGAGTTTTGGATGAGCTCAAGTTTACGGAGGCTGGAAGGTGGGAGGCCGGCCAGGAGTGCGTTGGAATAGTTAAGTCTAGAGGTAACAAAGGCATGGATGAGGGTTTCAGCAGCAGATGAGCTGAGGCAGGGGCGGAGTCAGGTGACTTTGGACCTATGGTTCCCAAAGCTCTCCACCACTGGGGGTTGACTTCGCCTAATGTCTGGGTCCCTCATTGATAAAGATTGATTGCTGTGATTAGTCAACAACTCCATTATCGTTGTATCAGGTGACTACCAGGATGGTAGAGGGCGAACTAGATGGACCTTGATTGTTTTTCGTCCAGCAATTCCTATGTTCCCTGTCTGCCCTCTTAGGGCAGATCCCATGGCACTATTTGAAGAGCAGAGGAGGTCACCCTGGTGTCCTGGACAATATTTATACCTCAACCAACATCACTAAAACAGATGATCTAGTCATTGCTGTTTGTGGGACCTTGCTGTGTGCAAATTGGCTGCTGTCTTCGGTCATTGTGTTCAGTTTCCACCATAAACTCTAGCCAACAACTCCATCCTTTTCCCTGGCAACTGTCTGAGGCTGAACAAGACCTTGGTGTCGTATTTGACAGAGATGAGCTTCCGCATATCTCCGAGCTATCACCAAGACCGCCTACTTCCACCACTGTAACATCGCCCGACTCCACCCCTGCCTCAGCTAATCTGCTGCTGAAACCCTCAACCATGCCTTTGTTACCTCTAGACTGGAATATTCCAACGCTCTCCTGACCGGCCTCTCATCTTCCACCCTGCATAAACTTGAGCTCATCCAAAACTCTGCTGCCCGTATCCTAACTCACACCAAGTCCTGTTCACCCATCACCCCCTGTGCTCGCTGACCTACATTTGGCTCCCGGTCCGACAACGCCTCAATTAAAAATTCTCATCCTTGCCTTCAGATCCCTCCATGGTCTCACAAGGCCTGCACAAAGTTGGTCAATGAATTTGCACGTGGATTGTTTGAGACCTATGTCTTAGTGATCACTGCCATAACCGAGTACCGACCAAGATCAACCCCTTCATGACCTTCCTTCCTCCGCCACAGTCCAGGACCATGGGCGCCTTCTCCACTTTGCTAGATTGTCCAGGCTTTCCTCCCCTTCTACTGTAAACCATTCACACTTCCTCTGGATGCACCTTCTATTTCTCTCGATCACCTTCTTTTGCCTGGAACTATCACCACTTCTGTCATGTAATCGTTTCCTTCCCTCCACCCAATCACAGACCTCTGCTCTCATTTTCTTCGCCCGCCTCCCTTTTCCCTGGCTCGCGCCCTGTTTATAAGCTGTTCATCTGTAACATCCTCCAGTTCTGATGAAAAGTTACTCACCTGAAATGTTATCCCTACCATCCTCTCTCCACAGAGGCTGCCTGTGTTTCTGGCATTGTCTGGTTCCTTTTTTTTTTACTTTGCTCATGTCTACGGCCCTATTCCACTGAGCAGGGCATTTACTCACCGAGTTACTGGGACGCTCAGACTAAAATATGTTCAGCAGGTCTTTTTACACATCAGCAACTCGCCAAGGCTTCTTCGGCAGCACCTCCCAAATCCATGACTTCCACCACCTAGAAGGACAAGGGCAGCAGATGCATGGGAATACCACCACCTCCAAGTTCCCCTCCAAGTCACACAATATCCTGACTTGGACATATATCGGCCGTTCCTTCATCGTCACTGGGTCAAAATCCTGGAACTCCCTCCCTAACAGCATTGTGGGAGTACCTTCGCCACACATAAGAACATAAGAAATAGGAGCAGGAGTAGGCCAATTGGCCCCTCGAGCCTGCTCCGCCATTCAATAAGATCATGGCTGATCTGATCCTAACCGCCAATCTACTATCACAGAACCATCTCCTGAACCTAACAGAATTGGACACACGAAATAGGAGCAGGATCAGGCTACACGGCCCCTGGGCCCGCTATGCTACCCACAGGGCCATGACCGATCCGAACCTAGACTCATGTCCAAATTCCTGCCCGCTCCCCGTAACCTTTAATTCCCTTTACTTCTAGGAAACTGTCTATTTGTTTTAAATTTATGTAAACACGGACTGCAGCGGTTCAAGATGGCAGCTCACCATCACCTTCTCAAGGGCAACTAGGGATGGGCAATAAATGCTGGCCATACCAGCAACGCCCACATCCCATAAATGAATTTTTTAAAAGCACGGTGGTGTAATCAGCCCAGTGAGTTTTGTTACTGGGTCTGTGGTGAGAATGGAGTCTGTTTAACACAAATCACCAGTGGTTTGATACTTGTTACACTGAATCAGCAATAGCGATTCCCAGCATAGAGCAATAAAGATAACACTGTCTAAAGG
This sequence comes from Squalus acanthias, assembly GCA_030390025.1. Classification (NCBI taxonomy): domain Eukaryota; kingdom Metazoa; phylum Chordata; class Chondrichthyes; order Squaliformes; family Squalidae; genus Squalus; species Squalus acanthias. The sequence goes on along the minus strand of CM059451.1, from coordinate 10,032,007 downwards.
GCACTTACTGCAGGAAAACAGGGCACTTGTACACAAACAAGTAGTTTGCAGTCAGTCACAAGCGCACACACATATTAGGGGGTTAAGGGAGCAAAGGTTAGGTCATGCAGTTTGCTCAGACAGACTCAGGTACAGAAAGGACATTACGTATCAAAGCTGCTGATGTATGATTTTCAAGGAAAAATGGACACAATTAAATCACTAAAATACTGGTGAAAATGCCAATATCTCAGGTAATAAAAATAGAATATGGCTTATTCAGTCACTGAAAGAAAGACTTGTATTTCTATAGCCCCTTTCACGACCTCAGGAAGTCCCAAAGCGCTTGAAGTACTTTTTTTTAAAGTGTAGTCACTGCTGTAATGTAGGAAACACGGCAGCCAATTTGTGCACAGCAAGCTCCCACAAACAGCAATGTGAACATGACCAGATTATCTGTTTTTGTTATGTTGATTGATGGATAAATATTGGCCAGGACACCGGGGAAGAACTCTTCTTCAAAATAGTTTCCATGGGATCTATCCACCTGAGAGAACAGACGGGGCCTCGGTTTAACGTCTCATCTGAAAGACAGCACCTCTGACAGCGCAGCACTCCCTCAGTACTGCACTGGGAGTGTCGGTCTAGATTTTTGTGCTGGAGTCTCTGGAGTGGGACTTGAACCCACGACCTTCTGACTCAGAGGTGAGAGTGCTGCCCACTGAGCCACAGGCTGACACAGCAAATCAATGAGTCTGATCAGAGTATTTGGAACCCTCGATGCTTGGAGAAACATTGTATAATTTGACATAAAAATACTATTGGTAAAAGAATTTTGAATGAGCATATATTTATATTGTGTTGGGGTATGGCTCCAGGACAAGCCCCAGGGCCAGTCTTCATATGTGAACCTAGGCAGGGAGGGTCGGCAATCCTGAGCTTTTTATAAACGATCCCTTTTAAAATCTAAAACACTCTGTTGGTCCAGCTCCATTCCAGTCTTTGATCGGAGATGTAAACTAACGCAGAGTCTAATTGTTGTAAAAACTCAAATAGTAGACTAATGCTCTTCAGTGAAGGGAACCTACCACTCCCACACATGACAATTCGCATATTGCACTAGAGAGGGCACAGAGGGGATTTACCAGGATGTTGCCAGGACTGGAGAATTTTAGCTATGAGGAAAGGTTGGATAGGCTGGGGTTGTTTTCTTTGGAACAGAGGAGGCTGAGGGGAGACTTAATTGAGGTGTCTAAAATTATGAGGGGCCTAGATAGAGTGGATAGGAAGGACCTATTTCCCTCAGCAGAGAGGTCAATAACCAGGGGGCATATATTTAAAGTAACTGGTAGAAGGATTAGAGGAGAGTTGAGGAGAATTTTTTTTCACCCAGAGGGTGGTGGGAGTCTGGAGCTCAATGCCTGAAAGGGTGGTAGAGGCAGAAACCTTCATCACATTTAAAAAGTACTTGGATATGCATTTGAAGTGCTGTAACCTACAGGGCTACGGACCAAGAGCTGGAAAGTGGGATTAGGTTGGATGGCTCTTTTTCGGACAGCACAGGCACAATGGGCCGAATGGCCTCCTTCTGTGCCGTAAATTTCTATGATTATGTGATCAACTCAATTCCCTCCAAAGTGGCCTAGGAAGCAACTCAGTTGTAAAAACAGTTGCCCACCTCAACTTTCTCGGCAACCAGGGATGGGGCTATTTAGTGCAACATTGCCAGTGTGACCCACATCCTGTGAGCCAATAAATGATTTAAAAAAATCAACACTTGGCTCATACATAGCTAAAGACAATGGATGCTGCTACCCCAGTTCCCTGGGCCAATCAGTATTGTTTCGTGCCCTATCCTGGTGATTATTTCTCATGTGAGAGACTGGTCAGTAAGTATCGACAGGCTGTTCCACCAGAAGAGGCCATCACGAACTAGCATGAGACTGTCCTCACCCATTGTCTCATACATTGAGTGAGGGGTCACTGGAGGGGGCTCTGGAGCCAGAACATTGGTTTGTCTGTCCGTTCCCCAGCTTGCCACCCTGACAGTGCACGTAACGCAGAATGTGGATGGAGCCTGGGAACCTCCTGGCCCTGTCCTCAGCAGCTGGTGCATCGTGAGGGGTGGAGTTCGCACTTATTACTTATTTGCCGTGGGAGACGGTGCCTCTCCAAATGTTTGCCAGTCAGAGCGCCAAGATAAAAGGGTCTAATAAAGAAAAAAATTTGCATTTATATACGACCTCAGGACGTCCCAAAGCACTCAACAGCCAATTACGTACTTTTTGAAGTGTAGTCACTGTTGTAATGTAGGAAATGCGGCGGTCAATTTGCGCACAGCAAGCTCCCACAAACAGCAACGTGATAATGACCAAATAATCTGGTTTTTTTTTTAAAGTGATGTTGGTTGAGGGATGAAAACTGGCCCAGGTCACCAGGGAGAACTCCCCTGCTCTTCTTCAAAAGAAAGGCACCTGTAGAAAGGGTAAAGAGAAGGTTTACCAGGATGTTAACGGGGACTTCAGTTATGAGGAGAGGTTGGGAAAGTTAGGACTGTTCTCCTTGGAACAGAGACAGTTAAGAGGTGGCCTATAGAGGTTTTCATGATGAGAGGTTTTGATAAGAATAAATAGGGAAAAACGATTCCCTCTGGCGAGTGGGTCAATAACCAGAGGTGATAGATTCAAAATCATTGGCAAAAGATCTCGAGGGGAGATGAGAATTCTTTTCACTCAGAGAGTTGGAATGCTCTACCTGAAAAGGTGGTGGAAGCTGATTCTATCATTTTAAAAGTGAGTTGGACAGGTACTTGTGATGAGGAACTTATAGGGTTACGGACAAAAAGCGTGGGGAGTGGGACTGAGCACGACTGCTCTTTCAAAGAGCCAGCACAGGCACGCTGGGCCGAATGGCCTCCTTCTGTGCTGCAAGTCAGTTTCTTCTATTCTGATGGTGTCCCAAACCCGTCATTTCACTCTCAATCCCATTACCCCACTGTTCTGAACAAATACACTGGATTTCATTTTTTCAAATCAAAACCAATGCAAAATGATACTGATAGCAGCTCCATCCATGACTCAGTGCATCTGTCGAGAGACCCTGAGCTATCCAGGAATAGGACAGCCCCAGGATTGATCCCTGGCCTCTGCTGATGTGGCTCTCTTGTCGAGGATCTTACGGGTGCTACAATTGGCCTCAGAGCCTCTCTGGGTTAGGGAGATCAGGCAGGGTCCCTGCTCCTTCAAAAGCACTTCATTGGCTTGTAAAGTGGTAAATATTGGCCAGGACACCAGGGGAGAACTCTTCTTCGAAATAGTGCCTTGGAATCGTTTACATCCACCTGGGAGGGCAAACAGGGGCTTCAGTTTAACGTCTCGTCCGAAAGACGGCACCTCCGACAGCGCGGCACTGGGAGTGTCAGCCTAGATGTTAGTGTTCAAGTCTCTGGATTGGGGCTTGAACCCAGGACCTTCTGGTCATCAGAGGAGAGGGTGCTGCCCGACTGAGCCATAATAAATGATGATAAACCTTTATAAAAACACTGATTCGGCCTCAACTGGAGTATTATGCCCAATTCTGGGCACCGCATTTTAGGAAGGATGTGAAGGCCTTAGAGAGGGTGCAGAAAAGATTTACAAGAACGGTTCCAGGGATGAGGGACTTCAGTTAAGTGGATAGACTGGAGAAGCTGGGGTTGTTCTCCTTAGAGCAGAGAAGGTTGAGAGGAGATTTGATAGAGGTGTTCAAAAATCATGAGGGGTCTAGACAGAGTAGATAGAGAGGAACTGTTCCCATTGGCGGAAGGGTCGAGAACCAGAGGATGCAGATTTAAGGCAGAAGAACCAAAGGCGACATGATGAAAAACTTTTTTACACTGCGAGTGGTTAGGATCTTGGAATGTACTGCCTGAAAGGGTGGTGGAGGCAGATTCAATCGTGGCTTTCAAAAGGGAATTGGATAAGTACCTGAAGGAAAAATAATTTGCAGGGCTATGGGGAGAGGGCGGGGGAGGGAGTGGGACTAGCTAAAGTGCTCTTGCAGAGAGCCAGCACAGGCCCAAGGGGCCTCCTTCTGTGCTGTAACCATTCTATGATTCAGTATTCCAGAGGCGACTTGACCAGAACCCTCGACAGCTCCAGCAACATGGCCTCAGACTACACATCTGGCGAAACAGCCCAGCATTCTGCCGGCTCTGCTGATTGTTGCTCTGCAAAGACTGGACATAAGAACATAAGGATTAGGAGCAGGAGTCGACCATACGGCCCCTCGAGCCTGCTCCGCTATTCAATATCATGGCCGATCTTCGAACTCAACTTTCCCGCCCAATCTCCATTTTCCTTGATTCCCCTAGTGTCCAAAAATCTATCGATCTCAGTATTGAATATATTCAACGACTGAGCATCCATAGCCCTCTGGGGTAGCGAATTCCAAAGATTCACAAACACCCGAGTGAAGAAATTCCTCCTCATCTCAGTCTTAAATGGCCAACCCCTTATCCTGAGACTATAGCCCCTAGTTCTAGACTCTCCAGCCAGGGGAAACAACCTCTCAGCATCTACCCTGTCAATCCCCTTCAGAATCTTAATGTTTTAATGAAATCACCTCTCATTCCTCTAAACACCAGAGAGTATTGGCCCAATCTGGGTTGAAAATTCCAAAGATTCACAACCCTCTTAGTGAAGAAATTCCTCCTCATCTCAGTCTTAAATGGCCTCTTCCTGTGCTGTAACCATGGCTCAGTTGGTAGCACCCTCACCTCTGAGTCAGAGCGTCAAGCCCCACTCCAGATAATTGAGCACAAAAATCTAGGCAGACACTCCCAGTGAAATGCTGAGGGAGTGTTGGAGGTGCTGTCTTTCGGATGAGACGTTAAACCGAGGCCCCATCTGCTCTCTCAGGTGGATGTGAAAGATCCTGCGGCACTATTTCAAAGAGCAGGGGAGTTCTCCCCAGTGTCCTGGCCAATATTTATCCCTCAACCAACATCACTAAAACAGGTGATCTGGTGGTTGCTGTTTGTGGGAGCCTGCTGTGCGCTAAGTGGCTGCCGCGTTTCCTACATTACAACAGTGACTACACTTCAAAAAAAGTATTTCATTGGCTGTAAAGCACTTTGGGACATCTTGAGGTCATGAAAGGCACTATATAAATGCAGGACATGCAACACCTGCCCTTTTACCTCCTCCCTTCCCACTGTCCAGGGCCCCCAACACTCTTGCTGTTTCACCTGGAAGCTTACTTGTACTTCTTGCAATTTAGTATACTGTATTCGCTGCTCACGAAGCGGTCTCCTCTATATTGGGAAGACCAAACGCAGATTGGGTGACCGCTTTGCGGAACACCTCCATTCAGTCCGTAAGGGTGACCCCGAGCTTCCCGTTGCCAGTCACTTTAATTCTCCACTCTGACCTCGGCCTCTTACGTGTTCCAACGAAGCTCAACGTAAGCTCGAGGAACAGCACCTCATAAGGCACTTTTCAGCCTTCTGGACTCAACATCGAGTTCAACAATTTCAGACCATAACCTCTGCCCCCATTTCTTTCCCCCACATGGCAGCTGTTGCTGATTCTGCCATTCGCATTTACACCTCATCTTTTGTTTCTTAACTTGTCCCACTACCACCTCCTTTTGCCTCGCACCATCATCCCTTCCGTCTTTTAATCACGCCTGCCTTGCATCCTATCACAGACCTTCCCTTTTGTTCTTTCCTCCCTTCCTCCTCCTGTCCTCTGCACTTGCTTAAAAACCTGTTCGATCTCTTAACTTTTTCCAGTTCTGACGAAGGGGCATCGACCTGAAAACTTTAACTCTGTTTCTCTCTCTCTCTGCCTGACCTGCTGAGCGTTGCTTTTTTTATATTACAGAAATGCAAGTCTTTCTTTTTTTCCCCCCCATATATATATATAAGCAGCCACAAAACGAAGGGGGAGAATCAGGAACTGGGTCGGCTTTAATGTTGGGGCGAGGAGGGCGCGCCGTCGCCCTGCAGCTTCTGGATCATCCGCTCCAGCAGGCAGCGGTTGGGGCCCTTGAACTGGAAGACCTTGCAGCCGGACTTGTAGAACTGGAAGGTGGGGAACCACTCGATGCAGCAGCGCTGCACCACCTCCTTGGCCGCGTTGACGTCCACCTCGTAGAAGGCCACGTCCGGGTAGCACTCGGCGAACTGGTCGAAGTAGAGCTGGATCATCTGGCAGAACTCGCACCAGTTGGCCGAGAACAGCAGGACCACCAGGTGCTGGTCGCTGACCCGCAGCGCCGCCTCGTAGTCCGCCGCGCAGCTGATGGCTGTCACCCCGCCCATCGTCGCCCCGCCTACTGGCCCGCCAGGCCCCCGGCTCCGCCCACCCAGTGACGCAGGCTCCACGTGACACAAGCCCCAGCCGCCACGCCATTGGCCGCCGCTTCCCCCGTCCGCCAATCAAAACCGGCCTTTCCCGTATCTTAGCAACCGGGCATTTTTTTTCTCCCCTTCCCCTCCTCAAAAATTTTTTTTTTTTTAAATGCCGCCCATTTATTACCTCTTGACTGGTTGAGCAGTTCATCCTAAAAGGCGACTCCGGCCGGATGCGCTTGATCGGTGCAGCAATTTTTCACACCCCTCCCCCTCTCTCTCTCTCTCTCCTCCGATTTCGAAAAGAAATTTTCTCTTGCCGCTCGCCACCACGCTTGGTGATTGGCCGGCCCCCGGCTGTCAGTCAGCGGGTGCCGCCCCGCCCCCCCACTTTCGCCGCTTTGTCGATGATGGGCAGCGCGAGTGACCAATCGGAGCGGGAGGGCGGGTGCGCAACCACCCGCCCCCGACCCACCCGATTGGGCCGCCTTGGCTGGGGTGGGACCAATGAGAGGGGAAGGGGGCGGGCGCATCCGGCTGAGGTTTGAGGTGAGGGGGAAAAAAAACAACATGAAGAGTTCGGCGGGGAGCGGGCGGCCGATGAGGAGGGAAAAAGCCGGTGTAAATCGCTCGGGATATCTATATTAAAAAAAAAAACCACCAAAAAAATCCAAGCGACTCAGCAGGTTAGTCAGCCCCCGGGAAATTCGGGCTTTTTATTTTTAAAATTAAAAAAAAATTTAAAAATTTGGTTTTTTTTTTACGCGGGCGCTTCGGAGCTCCTGATTTTCGGGCGGCGGAGTGTCCCCACCCCGGGAGGGGCCGGAGTGTCCCCGGGAGGAGGGCGGCAGGCTCCCCGGTTTTTGGGGGGGAGACGATCGCCGGCTGCCCCCGCCGCCCCGACTGCGCATGTGCCCGGCCGCGCAGTGCAACCTGGGTGATGTAGTTCTGCCCGGAGAGTGTGTTTTTAAAAAAAATACGATTTTTATAACTCGTTGATTTGTAAACGCGGTTTTGATTCCCACCCCCTTTCTCTCTCTCTCTCGCTCTCTCTTCCACCCCCCCCCCCTTCGCTTCTATTGGTCCCACGTCGGCCAGTGTGGCCCGGTGGGGGGGATGGGGAAGACTACAACTCCCAGGATTCATAGCGCGGCGGGGGCAGGGTGTTGGAAGCGGCGGAGTGCGCGGGCGCGGAGGGGCGGGGCCTGGAGGAGGGCTGCATCACGTGGTAGGGGGAGTGTGCATCACAGGCTTGGGGGGGGGTGCATCACAGGCTTGTGGGGGTGCATCACAGGCTTGGGGGGGGTGCATCACAGGCTTGGGGGGGTGCATCACAGGCTTGGGGGGGTGCATCACAGGCTTGGGGGGGGAGTGCATCACAGGCTTGGGGGGGATGGGAGTGCATCACATGCTTGGGGGGGGGGACTGCATCACAGGCTTGGGGGGGGGAGTGCATCACAGGCTTGGGGGGGGGGAGTGCATCACAGGCTTGGGGGGGGGGAGTGCATCACAGGCTTGGGGGGGGGGGAGTGCATCACAGGCTTGGGGGGGGGAGTGCATCACAGGCTTGGGGGGGGGGAGTGCATCACAGGCTTGGGGGGGGAGTGCATCACAGGCTTGGGGGGGGAGTGCATCACAGGCTTGGGGGGGGGGGGGAGTGCATCACAGGCTTGGGGGGGGGGGGGAGTGCATCACAGGCTTGGGGGGGGAGTGCATCACAGGCTTGGGGGGGGAGTGCATCACAGGCTTGGGGGGGGAGTGCATCACAGGCTTGGGGGGGTGTGCATCACAGGCTTGGGGGGGGAGTGCATCACAGGCTTGGGGGGGTGCATCACAGGCTTGGGGGGGGTGCATCACAGGCTTGGGGGGGGTGCATCACAGGCTTGGGGGGGGGTGCATCACAGGCTTGGGGGGGGTGCATCACAGGCTTGGGGGGGGGTGCATCACAGGCTTGGGGGGGGGTGCATCACAGGCTTGGGGGGGAGTGCATCACAGGCCTGGGGGGGGTGTGCATCACAGGCTGGGGGGGAGTGCATCACAGGCTTGGGGGGTGTGCGTCACAGGCTTGGGGGAATGCGTCACAGGCTGGGGGGGGAATGCGTCACAGGCTGGGGGGGGGAATGCGTCACAGGCTGGGGGGGGGAATGCGTCACAGGCTGGGGGGGGGTGCGTCACAGGCTGGGGGGGGGAGTGCGTCACAGGCTGGGGGGGGAGTGCGTCACAGGCTGGGGGGGGAGTGCGTCACAGGCTGGGGGGGAATGCGTCACAGGCTGGGGGGGTGTGCATCACAGGCTGGGGGGATGTGCATCACAGGCTGGGGGGATGTGCATCACAGGCTGGGGGGGAAAGTGCATCACAGGCTGGGGCGGGAGTTCATCACAGGCTGGGGGGGGGGGAAAGTGCATCACAGGCTGGGGGGGGAAAGTGCATCACAGGCTGGGGGGGGAGTGCATCACAGGCTGGGGGGGGAGTTCATCACAGGCTGGGGGGGGGAGAGCATCACAGGCTGGGGGGGAAAGTGCATCACAGGCTGGGGGGGAAAGTGCATCACAGGCTGGGGGGGGGAAAGTGCATCACAGGCTGGGGGGGGAGAGCATCACAGGCTGGGGGGGTGTGTGCATCACAGGCTGGGGGGGGGGAGTGCATCACAGGCTGGGGGGGAAAGTGCATCACAGGCTGGGGGGGGAGTTCATCACAGGCTGGGGGGGGGAAAGTGCATCACAGGCTGGGGGGGAGAGCATCACAGGGGGGGGGGGAGAGCATCACAGGGGGGGGGGGAAGTGCATCACAGGGGGGGGGGGAAGTGCATCACAGGCTGGGGGGGAAAGTGCATCACAGGCTGGGGGGGTGTGCGTCACAGGCTGGGGGGGGAGTGCGTCACAGGCTGTGGGGGGAGTGCATCACAGGCTGGGGGGGGAGCATCACAGGCTGGTGGGGGGAGTGCATCACAGGCTGGGGGGGGAGAGCATCACAGGCTGGTGGGGGGAGTGCATCACAGGCTGGGGGGGGGGGGAGTGCGTCACAGGCTGGGGGGGGGGGAGTGCGTCACAGGCTGGGGGGGCGAGCATCACCGGCTTTTGGGGGGGGGTGCGGTCATCACCGGCGTGGGGGGGGGAGGCGGGCATCACCAGCGCGGGGGGGGGAGGCGGGGCATCACCGGCTTGGGGGACGTGCATCACCGGCTTGGGGGGGGGGGGGGGGGGGTGGTGGGGGTGAGAGGAGTGCATCACAGGCTGGGGGGGGTGGGAGGAGTGCATCACAGGCTGGGAGGGGGAGTGCATCACAGGCTGGGGGGGGGAGTGCATCACAGGCTGGGGGGGTGGGGGAGTGCATCACAGGCTGGGGGGATGTGCATCACAGGCTGGGGGGATGTGCATCACAGGCTGGGGGGAGGTGCGTCACAGGCTGGGGGGGGAGTGCGTCACAGGCTGGGGGGGGGTGTGCGTCACAGGCTGGGGGGGGAGTGCGTCACAGGCTGGGGGGGGAGTGCGTCACAGGATGGGGGGGGTGTGCGTCACAGGCTGGGGGGGGAATGCGTCACAGGCTGGGGGGGGTGTGCATCACAGGCTGGAGGGGGTGTGCATCACAGGCTGTGGGGGGAATGCGTCACAGGCTGGGGGGGGTGTGCATCACAGGCTGGGGGGGGGGGTGTGCGTCACAGGCTGGGGGGGGAGTGCGTCACAGGATGGGGGGGGAATGCGTCACAGGATGGGGGGGGAATGCGTCACAGGCTGGGGGGGGAATGCGTCACAGGCTGGGGGGGGAATGCGTCACAGGCTGGGGGTGGTGCGTCACAGGCTGGGGGGGAATGCGTCACAGGCTGGGGGGGGTGCATCACAGGTTGGGGGGGGGGTGTGCATCACAGGCTGGGGGGGGAGCGTGCATCACAGGCTGGGGGGGGAGAGCATCGCAGGCTCGGGGGGTTAGAGCATCACAGGCTGGGGGGGGAGTGCGTCACAGGCTGGGGGGGTGGGGAGAGCATCACAGGCTGGGGGGGTAGAGCATCACTGGCTGGGGGGGGTTAGTGCATCACAGGCTGGGGGGGTAGAGCATCACAGGCTGGGGGGGGGAGAGCATCGCAGGCTGGAGGGGTGGGGAGAGCATCACAGGCTGGGGGGTTAGAGCATCACAGGCTGGGGGGTTAGAGCATCACAGGCTGGGGGGTTAGAGCATCACAGGCTGGGGGGGGAGAGCATCATAGGCTGGGGGGGGGTAGAGCATCACAGGCTTGGGGGGGGTAGAGCATCACAGGCTGGGGGGGTTAGAGCATCACTGGCTGGGGGGGGGTTAGAGCATCACTGGCTGGGGCGGGTAGAGCATCACAGGCTGGGGGGGTAGAGCATCACAGGCTGGGGGGGTTAGAGCATCACAGGCTGGGGGGGTTAGAGCATCACTGGCTGGGGGGGTAGAGCATCACAGGCTGGGGGGGGAGAGCATCACAGGCTGGGGGGGGAGAGCATCACAGGCTGGGGGGGCAGAGCATCATAGGCTGGGGGGGGCAGAGCATCATAGGCTGGGGGGGGGAGAGCATCACAGGCTGGGGGGGTTAGAGCATCACAGGCTGGGGGGGGAGAGCATCACAGGCTGGGGGGGGAGAGCATCATAGGCTGGGGGGGCGTAGAGCATCACAGGCTGGGGGGGTTAGAGCATCACTGGCTGGGGGGTTAGAGCATCACAGGCTGGGGGGTTAGAGCATCACAGGCTGGGGGGGTTAGAGCATCACAGGCTGGGGGGGTTAGAGCATCACAGGCTGGGGGGGTTAGAGCATCACAGGCTGGGGGGGTTAGAGCATCACAGGCTGGGGGGGTTGGAGCATCACAGGCTGGGGGGGTTAGAGCATCACAGGCTGGGGGGGTTAGAGCATCACAGGCTGGGGGGGTTGGAGCATCACAGGCTGGGGGGGTTGGAGCATCACAGGCTGGGGGGGGAGAGCATCACAGGCTGGGGGGGTGGGGAGAGCATCAATGGCTGGGGGTTAGAGCATCACAGGCTGGGGGGGTTAGAGCATCACAGGCTGGGGGGGTTAGAGCATCACAGGCTGGGGGGGTTGGAGCATCACAGGCTGGGGGGGTAGAGCATCACAGGCTGGGGGGGTTAGAGCATCACAGGCTGGGGGGGGTAGAGCATCACAGGCTGGGGGGGTTGGAGCATCACAGGCTGGGGGGGTAGAGCATCACAGGCTGGGGGGGTTAGAGCATCACAGGCTGGGGGGGTAGAGCATCACAGGCTGGGGGGGTTAGAGCATCACAGGCTGGGGGGGTTAGAGCATCACAGGCTGGGGGGGTTAGAGCATCACAGGCTGGGGGGGTAGTGCATCACAGGCTGGGGGGGGGATGTAGAGGTTTCCACTGGAAAAGGATATGTGATACGGTGGGGTTGTTCTGGTCTGGATGTAACTGGGCGAGATTGGTAATTTTAATGCAGATTTTCTATGTTGAGTGAGAAGAATGCCCCACTCCTCTCCCTCTGCCCCCAAACATCTGAGGATTAGCCCTGCCCGGGGTTTTGTCCAGTGTGTAGTTGAGCCAGATTGTCCAAACACCACATTGCATTTTTAGTGTGTTTCTAAAATGGATAAAACAACTCGGAGGAGTGGATACTGAGCCTTTATATGAGCTGTATTATTAATGTACATGACTGTACGCTTGAGGGAGGAGGAGGGTTTTAGGGAGAGTTCTCACTTATGATGAGGGGTTAAAAATGATGGTCCTAGCCTTCAGTGCAATACTGAGGGAGTGTTGCACTGTTAGAGATGCTCTCTCGGGTGGATGTCAAAGCTAAATTCCCATTGCACTATTTCGAAGAACAGCAGAGGGAGTTGTCCGGTGTCTTGGCCAATATTTATCCCTCAGCCAACATTGCTGCAACAGATTATCTGGTCATTATCTCGTTGCTGTTTGTGGGACCTTGCTGTGCGCAAACTGGCTGCCACGTTTCCAACATTACAACAGCGACTACATTTCAAAAGGTATGTCCTGAGGTCATGAAAGGCGCTCAATAAATGCAAGACCTTTACCAATATTTGCACGGGCCGAATTATGGCTGTTGTCAGCACGTGTAGGGCAGCTGTCGGCATGTAGATGAGGAAGAGGCGGGGGGGGGGGGGACACGAATGGATTTTAAGAAAGGTCCTGGAGGTGATTCAGTGGGGGCTGGGTGAGAAACCGTTGGCTGTGTTCGGGGTAGGTAGAAGTGTGTTTTGAAGTGGCTTCAAGATGACCTGCTCGATGAGGAACGTGTTTTTTTTATTCATTCTCTGGACGTGGCATTGCTGGCAAAGGCCACCATTGGTTGCCTGGAGAAGGTGGCGATGTGCCACCACCTTGACCACCGCAGCCCTTGTGGACTATTTGGAGCAGTTTAATAATCAGAGTCACTTGCTAGGCCACTTCAGAGGGGAGTTAAGTATCCACGACATTGTTGTGTGCCTGAAGTCACATATAGGCCAGACTGGGTAAGGACGGCAAGTTTCCTTCCCTAAGGGACAGTAGTGAACCACTTGGGATTTTACAACAATCCGTGCCGCTTCAAGGGCTACATTTACTGATACCAGCTTTGTATTTTCAGATTTTTATTAAGCTGAATTCAAATTCTCAAACTGCCATGATGGGATTTGAACTCATGTTCTCTGGATTACTGGAGCAAAAGTCTACCCGTCAATGGCAGCTTCGGTGACTGGTAACTGAGCCACTGGAGTGCTCTGGGGCACTAACGGTGACCTGTCAGTCTGGCTCACTGATGAATCCTGGTGAGTAAACTTGTCACTGGGAGCTGGCTATTCCCGCCGGACAGTACCCTGCGAGCCAATATCCTGATGGGTCGGGCGGTCTGTGTCAGGCAAGCAGCTGATGTTTACCAGCTGTGCAGTTTTAACAGGTTAAACTCCAGCGCTTTATCGGAACAGGAGGAGGCCATTGAGCCCCTCGAGCCTATTCCGCCATTCAATGAGATCATGGCTGATCTGTGACCTAACTCCGCCTTTGCCCCATATCCCTTAATACCATTGGTTAACAAAAATCTATCCATCTCAGATTTAAAATTAACAATTGCCATTTGCGGAAGAGAGTTCCAAACTTCTACCAGCCTTTGCGTGTAGAAGTGTTTCCTAACTTCACTCCTGAAAGGCCTGGCTCTAATTTTTAGACTATGCCCCCTAGTCCTAGACTCCCCAACCAGCGGAAATAGTTTATTTCTCTCTCTCTACCCTATTTGTTCCCCTTAATATCTTGAAAACTTCGATCGAATCACCCCATAACCGTCTAAATTCCAGGGAATACAACCCTAGTTCGTGATTTAATCCTTGGAATCCAGGTATCGTTCTGGTAAATCTACGCTGCACTCCCTCCAAGGCTAATATATCCTTCCTAGGGCATGGTGCCCCAGGTGTGGTCTAACCAGGGCTTTTGCACAGTTCGGGGGGGGGGGTTAGCGGCAGTCACTGATCTGGCTTTCTCCAACATCCCCCATTCCTGCCATTCTGTGCCGAGTTAACGGATCTCGTCAGCAGGGCATTTTTAGAATTTGTTTTCCGCTTCGGAGAAGGGTGCAGCAGCCAAGGTCTCGGCTCCCGATTGCTTGCCAGTGCTCCCGTTGGAAGTGTGCGTGTTTGGAGAGGGCTTGCTGGAGCTCGGGTGTGGAGCCATTGCAGTTGGCATTCGTCGTTGCGACATGCAGATGAATAAGGGCATTCATGTGAGGATAGGGAGAGTGCCAGTAAAGAGTCAAAACAGGCTTCTGTCAGTAAATCCTATCGGCACACATGGAAATGGAGGGCATACTCTGAAATACACAAGTCTCGCCCTCTTCTCCCCTCAACATAAATTTAGTTTTTAGAAGGCTGCCACAGTCCCTCTATAGGCTGTGCTGACTCCTCCTTTCGAGCTTTGTGTTGCTGTAGAATCAATAGTGCATTTGCTATCGGGTATATCTAACATGACCTTTGCTCCTTTGGTAATAGTCGCTGATGGGCGGGGGAAGAGTGCTCAGACTCTAGGGCTTCTCTTCATAACCACAGTTGTGTTTCAATTCCTTGCTGCTCAACTCGGGCAAGGCAAGAAAAGTCTTGCCTCGGCACGTCTGTAAGATGTCTCCCGAGCGCTTCATGTTCTATTTTTGGACGACAGTTACTGTTGGTAAAAGCAGCGTCGACTGACCTGAATGAACAGTTAGTCATTTTTGGTGGTGGTGGTGGTTGAGGAAGGAATGTTAGCCAGGACATTGGCAGAACTCCCGTCTCCTCTTCAAGCAGTGCTTTCTCATTTTCTTCTGAATCCCCAGTCTCTGGAACGAAAGACTTGCATTTCTATAGCGCCATTCACGACCACCGGACGTCCCAAAGTGCTTTTACAGCCAATGAAGTACTTTTTTGTAATGTAGCAAAGGCGGCAGCAACTTTGCGCACAGCAAGCTCCCACAAACAGCAATGTGATAATGACCAGATCATCTGTTTTAGTGATGTTGATTGAGGGATAAATATTGGCCAGAACACCCCCCGCTCCTCTTCAAAATAGTGCCACGGTATCTTTTACGTCTCATCTGAGAAACGGCACCTCCGACAGTGCGGCACTCCCTCGGCACTGCACTGGGAGTGTCAGCCTGGATTTTGTGCTCAAGTCTCTGGAGTGGGTCTTGACCCCACAACCTTCTGACTCAGAGGCGAGGGTGCTGCCCACTGAGCCACAGCTGACACTAATCCATGCTGTGGTACCTCATCCAACTCCACACGAGCCTAGAATGAGTGTTGGCAGGCTATTTGACTCTGGAGGGATGCACAGCCAAGCCTGATGATGTCCTCACCCAATCACATCTGAATTTTTCAGCCGAGCTGATTTAGCAAAAGAACCTAGGGGTGATGATGTTGTGCAGCGGGTTGTTGTGATCTGGAATGCGCTGCCAGATTCAATAGTACCTTTCAAAAGGGAATAGGATAAATACTTGAAAGGAAAAAAAAAATTGCAGGACTGTGGGGAAAGAGTGGGTCTAATTGGATAACTCTTTCAAAGAGCCAGCACAGGCACGATGGGCTGAATGGCCGCCTTTTGTGCTGCATGACTCTAGGTTATTGGCGATCAGTTAGGAGCAGGAACCCAGGCTGACTGAATTTTTCCCCCTTCCCTCCCTAGCCTAAGAACTAGAAGGATATGCTGATGAAGGAGGGTCGGGAAGAGGCTCGTGTGGAGCATAAACGCCGGCATAGACCTGTTGGGCCGAATGGCCTGTTGTGTGCTGCAGGCTAGTATCGGCACAGATTGTGGGTTGCGCCGATTGCTCTGTAGGGCTCAGTACCACGCCAAGCTGTGAGTGTACGCCGTATTAAACGCTATCATTTTTCTTGGCAGGTCTCGATGGTTGGGAAGGGCGTGAAGCGGAAACGCCATGCTGATGGGGGCCTGGACTCCGGCCAGACCCTGGCCGACTGTCCGCAGTCCTACAGCCTCAAGCGGCAGCTGGTGCTCAACACCTCCCTGAACAAGATGCAGAGCGGGCGGGCTCTGCCGGAGCTCAGCCTCCGGCGCACGGTGCTGATCGCCAACACCCTGCGGCAGATCCAGGAAGAGATCCGGCTGGAGAGCAGCCAGCTGGCGTCGGTCATGGCCCTGGAGGGCGGGGGC